>PVKM010032389.1:0-16423 GCA_004027735.1 Carollia perspicillata
TGTCTGTCATTTTACCTTGTTATCCAATTCCAAAGTGCGACCCGCACCTTTGCTTTCTCCACCCTCCCTTATCTATTACCAGTGGATTTCACACAACCACCTTGTGCCTCCTCCTTTGACTGTAATGTATAAAATAAGGTGCCAAACTGCCACTTTCCAGAGCACTTCCTCAATCCGTTGAGGTTTTGCTTCCTGGTAATTGTCAGCTTGGCTCAAATAAACTTACCCAAATTCTTACAGTTTTGGACATTTCTTATGTTGACATGGAGATGTCTTTGACATTATAGCACCCGCGCCCCCCGCCACCCTCATCAGCCATCACAGAAAACATCAAGGTCTTGGAACGTCAGACAGAGATCCACCTAACTGCTCATCCTAAGAAGGGACTTTTTTTTTTGGCAGATGTCAGATTTTTTTTTCTTTCAGCCTGAATTCTAAGCAATGACTTGGGGCAGTTCAGGGGCTGAAATAGTTGCTGCTCCCTCACCCGGAAGCAGGATAGTAAGAAGCTAGGAAAGTTCCTTGTTAAATAGAACGGGGAAACTGAGACAGATAGCCGAACACAATGGTGAAATGAGTTACTCCCAGATACAGAAGCTCACTTCCCTAGGGATAACAATATAACAATTAGGCCTCAGTTGTATTTTAGCCCTAGGCCTAGAAAAGCAACAAAACCAGGTGGGCAATGCCAGGACCAGCTGCAGTAACAAAGGACCCCCTGCCCTGGTGCTGGCCAATCAGTGGAGACCACAACCCTGAAAGGACACCCCTGGAAAAGCTGATAAATATTCTATTGAGATCTTTCCCTAAGACCTTTCCTCAACTCCCAGCCTTTAAAAACCCTCTAGCAGGGGTGTCCAACCTTTTGGAGTCTCTGGGCCACACTGGAAGTAGAGTTGTCTTGGGCCACATATTAAATACATTGTGACACATAATCACATACACACAAAAAAATCTCATAATGTTTTAAGTAAATTTACGATTTTGTGTCATAGCCATCCTGGGCCGCATGTGGCCCAAAGGCCACGGGTGGACACCCCTGCTCCAGATGAAGGATGCAGAGCGTGCTCTCCCTCCCTGAAGCATGCCGAACCTTTCTCTTCTCCTCTTCTTCCCCCACAGGTGTGCTTCCCCTAAACTCGAAAGGACCTTAAGAGACTTGCAACCAGGGAGCAATGGGCAGAGGCAGCTTGTCCTGGGTCAGCCCCCTGAACCTGTCTCCAAGGCCTCTTTTCTCTGCTTTCTCAGTGAGCCAAAGAGGCCCACCTAGTGTCTCTCCTGCTGCTTCTCCTGTCTGAGGCCCTTCCTTGTCTTCATTGTCCTCAGCTTTAATAAACACCCTCTCAAAATCACCTGGACTCATACTGCAAAATCTTCCCTACACGAAGTGAAGAACCCACACACTGCCGGCCAGCCCTAGGCAGACCTGCTCTGGGTGGTTCTTTTTCTGGTAACAACCCCACCCTGCCCCCAGGCCTTGCCCTTGACTTTTCTTACCCTTTCTAAACTAAATGGACTCCAGATTAAAATGCCATTTTTTGCAGGTGATCTGAATGGCCATCCGCTCCTGTGCATTCTCTTCTAATTGCTCACTGGATCAGTACGTGGACAAGGAAGAGAAGCTGCATATGCAGCCAGCGATGGTGGGGCCCAGGAGGGTTTGACCCTCCCATCCACTGATTATGCCTTCTCACTCAGGGTGGTCAGGTAATCAGTCATGCAGGGCATCACGTCAACTCAAGTCTGGAGGGGAGGTATTAGGAATACATGTAATACTACACCATTTTCCCTGGGAGTTTGTAAACGAACAGGCTTCTAAAAGGGTCGAGACATTGTTTGCTTTTCTTACAATTTTTATCTTATTTTATTTTTTAAGATGACTTTCTTGAAGCATTCTTGACAGCACAACCTGTGCTCCGTTAAAGAAGCCTTTTTTCCTAGGAGGCGGATAGGGAGCCGGAATGCTAGCACAGAGCAAGTGTGAAATCAGAGAAAACTCAAGTTTGGTGGGGGTGTGTATGTATGAGTGCCTCTCATTTTTTTGGTGATTGGCAGTGCACACCAGATGTTTTTTCCTTTTGAATACAGATCACTATGGTGCTACAACTACATTTTTAAAAAGAAACTCAAAGAGGCATTTTTTTTATGAATAGAGTGACCTTCCCCAAGGCTGACAAGCCAGGGTTGATAAGTGAATGAGGGAACAGCTTTGGATACTCCCGAGGCACGACATGTCCCAAGGAAAAGATGCCAGTGGCCAGAGAAGATGGGATTTGACTTTGCTGGAGTGCCAGAGTGCCTCGACCTTCCCCCGACACCCCCCCACCCCTAGTGCCCACATTTTGCTGCCTACTCCTTGACCCAGGGGCTCGAGCACAAACACCTGTCACGTGGAGAGTTTGGTCAGCACTATTTGGGAGGGCTAAAGGGAAATTTGGAATAGAAATTCCAAAGTGTGGAATCAAAAAATTCAAGTGTTGTTTAAACAAAATCCCATATCACATTAAATTTGAGTCAAAATGTATTAAATTATATATTGAGACTGTCATAGGATGAAGATCAAAAGGTTATTTGAATGAGTGGAGGGAAGTTTATTGGTAGTTACTAAATTCCTTCTCTGTATTTTTAAAGTTATACTGCTGAATCATAAGCCTACAAAAATAAGGTCTCTGAGTGTTGGTAAGCAGCAATTTTGCAATCTTAGAGACAATCACCAAACATTTAGCTCTACAGAGTTATTTTACTATGAGTTTCAACTTGCGTCCCCTGAGGCAGTAAGGCAGAGAGAGGGGAAGGAGTGCTGGGCGCACCCAGAGGTTCCCCAGGGGGGCCGACTGTCACGGCAGGTCACATGCATCTCTTCCCAGGTCCCTGTTCGGTGACGGCCACGATGGGAGCCTTTACACTGCAGAAAGCAGCAGACCTCCATGTCGGGTTACCTGGGAGAGCTTGCTAAACACTCACCATCACATCCCTGGAGCACGTCTGATTTCACCTGTATTTATTGAGAATGTCTATGCAAAATTCAGCTTTTGAAAAACGTGTTCTGGGCCATAGAGAAGTTGGAAAACCATGCCTTAGTTGGATGTTTTCTTCCTTTCTGAGTAAAATACATAGTAAAGCCCTGGCTGGTGTAGCTCAGTGGATTGAGCACGGGCCTGCGAACCAAGGGATCACGGTTCGGTTCCCAGTCAGGGCACATGCCTGGGTTGCAGGCCAGTTCCTGGTGGGGATGCATGAGAGGCAACCTTACATTGATATTTCTCTCCCTCTCTCCTTCCCTTCCCTTCCCTTCCAAAGGTAAATAAATAAATAAATAATCTTAAAAAATACATAGTAAATATTATAATCTGAAGAACTATAAATCAGTTTGTTATTTTACATCACTATTTGTTTTAAGATACGACATTGACTTTATTTACTGAAACGATAGCAGTTCTATTACATACCATTAGCTTTCTTATAAATCTACGTAAAATGACAGTTTAAAGTACTTAAATGTTTTAAGATGTATCAAAAGGGAAAAAAAACCCTTGGTTGTGAGCTTGGAGTTTGGAAAATTCAGCCCTCACTGGATTAATGAGTTAAGTAATCACAGGACTGGATGTGTTCTGGAAAAATGCCACTCTCTATGTTTTATGTGCCAGGGAACAGAATTCATGCTTCTTTAAGCTCTTGTTAACATTTTTGTTCCTTCTGGGTAACGGTGTTAGGATACTGTATTGATTTGTTCCACGTTTTGGAGCTCCAATTTTTTTCCTCACTGGCTTGCTGTAGTGGCTCCCTAAAATTGCCCTTTGAGACTAGGAGGGCCAATCACAGTATCGTAAAATGTCGGTAATTTAAGCATTAGATCACTCTGCCTCTGCTGCCACTCCCCTTCCTGTTCCTTCCTCAGGCTTTATTAGGTCAGATTTCAGGTCGCCATCTGGGCTATTTTTTACTCTGGCCTCTTATCCCATGAGGCTGGCTGGCTTAAGGCATGGGAGATGCCAAGACATGCACTGGGCTCAGGAGGAGGAAAGGAACTCATTTCAAGTTAAGCCTGAACCATGTGCTTGGCCTATTAACCACCGAGCTCTGCTTTGGGGTTTGAGGCGTCTGGTTCTTGGAGTTTCCGTTTCTCATTGCCTTTAAGTATCTTTCCCAGGAACTATGGGGCAGAGAGGTGACTGGGAGGATGCAGGAGGTACAGGAGTTAGGTACTTTGGGGTCCTTCGGTTTAATAGCGTGAACTACATTCCAATCAAGGCTGCCATGAGTGGCTATGTACAGTCAAATCATCTGCCCCAGCCTCCACCTTGGCCAGGCTCTGATGTAGGGCATCTTCCTCTAATGTATGGAAAGACACCCTTTGGGCTTGTTTTTTAACCTGATAGCAAATCCTGCTTAAGCCTCTAACAGAGATGATTCTGTTAGGTATACAAATTCTGATGCTGTGTCCTAATTTACTAAGCTGAAAAACAATCATAAGAATTATTTTGAGCACTGGCTGGTGTGGCCCAGTGGACTGAGCACTGGCCTGCAATCCGAAAGGTCATGGGTTCAATTCCCAGTCAGAGTGCATGCCTGGGCTGCCCGCCGGGGCCCCAGTTGGGGGCATGTGAGAGGCAACGGATGTTTCTCTCACACATGGATCTTCCTCTCCTTCTCTTTCTCCTTCTCCTAGCCTCTCTATACATACATACATGCATACATACATACATACATAACATATTTTTTAAAAAGGGATTATTTTGAGCCTTGCCTGGGTAACTCAGTTGGTTGGAGCATCATCCTGATGTGCCAAGGTCACACGTTCACTTTCCAGTCAGGGCACATACAAGAGACAACCAATGAATGCCTAAATAAGTGGTACAATGAATTGATGTTTCTCTCTCTCCCAAAAAAAAAGAATTATTTTTAGTGTTCACTTCAGCAACACGTGTACTACAATGGGACCTACACAGAGAACACTAGCACGATTGGTGGTTACCATGGCCAGGGCAGTGGGGTGGGCAAAGTAGGTAAAAGGGGTCCAAAGACGCAAAGTTCCAGTTATAAAATAGATGTCGCGGGGACATGTGGCACAACATGGTGACTGTAATCGACAGTACCGTGCCATATGATTGAAAGTTGCTAAGAGAGTAAATCTTTTTTTTTATGTTAAGAAATTTTCAATTACAGTTGAAATACAATACTACATTAATTTCAGGTGTAACTATGCATGGTGATGGCTGTGAACTAGACTTACTATGGTGATTATTTCACAATATATACAAATATTGAATCATTGCGAATTGTACACTTGAAACTAATATAATGCTTGTTGATTAAACCTCGGTTTAAAAAGAAAATTATTTTGATAGAGGAAAACAAAACAGTCCTCGCATCATACCAATCAGTCTCTCCGTCTTCCCTGGGAATGAGTTCTTTTGTTGGGAGACTTCCACATCTCACGCATTCCTCCTTCTCCTTTCTGCTCTCTCCTAATTTGCTGGACTTGTCTGGATATGTTTGAATTTAAGTAGCAGCCCCAGTTTGAGTCCATTGCCAGGGGCCCCTTGGCCTTCTGCTAGGCCTGCCCCACCAGTTTGACAAACATAGCCAGGCGTGCTTGAACTTCACCAATGGACAATAGATTTTCTACTATGTAAATAAAGTAAGGGAACAGCAAGAGAGCAAAGTCGAAGAAAAGAGAATGAAAGAAGGGCGTGACACCCACCTACCGCTGCCTTCCTCCGTCCGTTTTTGATTTGCAATTTGGTGGTTAATTTGGTTCAAAAATTGCCATACACCCACTGGTCTGCCTTTCTTCTTTCCATATTTTGGACCATAAATACTTTGTGGCTCAGGTTCCTTCCTGGCCTAGGTATAGTGCTCATCAAAAATACTTAAAAACGTTTTTGACAAAAAATTCTCTTCTACCCAAGGAGGGGTGATAAAAAATGAACTTATATCTGAAACTAAAACAAACACAAAAGCTTTTAACTTTGCTTTGAACTGAGTGTGTTGTTGAAATAGCAAGGCTCTTTCTGCAGTGACAGAGTTCAGCTGTGACCAGTTTCACCAAGTCTGATCAATGACGATGTGGTGCGTGTCAATCAGTTGTGGTGTGTGTCTTCAAGGATGGTCACGCTAACTCCTGCTGCCGGCTTCAGCGCAGACACAATGGGAAAACAACTTCCCAAAGTTAGAATTGATCACATCCATCCACTTTTCTTTAGTCTGGTCTTTGCAAGAAACAATGAATGTGCAGCCAGACTCACTAACCTCGTATCTTGTATTTCTGGGACTGTTAATGAAATATCATAGCAGATATTATAAATTTGTGTGGTGTTTCTTTAAAAGGAGTCAGACGAGCAAGTGAATGGAATGAGTACAAACAGCGTCTTGTCAAAACTTGTTGCAGGTTATAATGAGGACTGTTGTCTTAGACTCTCTCAGCAACAGAGATGCTGGGGAAGGAAGAGAGCACCACCCCCACAATAAAATACATTCAGGTGGCCTCAGCCTCTTATCATCCACATCAATCAATATTCCAATTACTTCTGCATTTGTATAAAGAATGGTGGTCATGGTGGTGGTGCGTGTGAAGTGCACTCCTATTATCAGAGTCTTAAAAGGAGTTTTTGAGAGTTAAGACCAGAGTGGCTGTATCCTGTCTCCCCTTGTGTAGTGAAACTGTCCACAGTTTTCCACTGAGACTCATTCTCTTCATTCATTCCCCTTCCCTTGCAGCTCTAGGTTAGTCATGTGACTGTGTCTTGGCCCAGGTGGGAGGGGGTTGTCTATGTGGAAAGGTGATGGCTTCTAGGAGCTTCCTGCTTCCTTCTGCTGGGGATCCTAGAACATGAGTCCATGGTCATGTACACCTACCTGCACAGCAAGACCGAGCACCATGGTTCCTAACACCATGGATCACTCTATCCATTCTGCTCTGCCCCCCAACTTATGTAAGAAAGAAATTTAATCTATGGATTAACAAAACAAAAGCTTATTTCTTGATCACACTATTTGTCCAGTGCTGGTCAGCAGGGGCACTCTGCCTGCCCATCGCTGGTTCTCAGAGACCCAGGCTGAAGTGTCCCATCTCAGCCAATGCCTCCACTATTGAGGAGACAGGCAACGGGAACAGAGGGAATTGTGTGCTCTTTAAAGCTTCCACTAGAAATGACACGTGTCTCTTTGTTGCTTAATGCAAGTCACCAGGCCTAACCTCAAAGGGGGCGGGGAAGTACAGTTCCTCCACGTGCTCCCAAGGGCGGAGAACCAGAATGTATGGACCGTCCTGATGACGACTGTAATTTCTATCTTGTTTAAGCCACTCTTGTTTTGTTTTTTCCCCTTTTTGACTAAATGTATTGGGGTGACACTGGTTAACACAATTACACAGGTTTCAGGTGCACAGTTCCACAGCACATCCTCTGTGCACTGTGTTGGGTGTTCACCCCTCGAGGCAAGCCTCTGTCCACCACCATTCATCCCTCCATGCCCTCCTCCACCTCCCCACTGCCTTCCCCTGGCAGTTACCACACTGCTGTCCATGTCCATGAGTTTTCTCTGCCTCTCTTTTCCTTTTTTGCTTAATTCATCTCCCCACCACTCAGCCCCGCAACAACTCCGCACAACAGCTGTCGGCCTGCTCTCTGTGAGTCTGTCTCTATTTTGCTTGTTAGTTCAGTTTGTTCATTAGATTCCACATTTGTGTGAAATCATGTGGTATTTGTCTTTCTCTGACTGGCTTATTTCACTTAGCATAATGTTCTCCACGTCCATTTGTGCTGTTCTCCAGGTCTATCTATGCTGTTGCAAAGAGTAAAACCAAAAACCTGTCTCCTTTTTTATGGCCAAGTACTATTCCACTGTGTAAATGTGCATTTCTTTATTCAATCATCTACTGATGGACACTTGGGCTGCTTCCAGATCTTAGCTCTTGTAATTATTATGGGTTTTCAGCCACTTGCTGCTTCACTGAATCCCAACCAGTACAGGAATGATCACATCAGTGCTGTGTGACCAGTAGGTGTAAACCAAGTCCCACGAGGCAGGTTTCTGCTGAGTATCTCCCTCATACTCTGCAGGATTTGCAGGGGTTGTTTTCTGCCAGGGTGTTATTCTGGAAAGGAAGAAACCACATCTTTCTTCAGATTCCCAGTCTTTTTCTCCCCCACCCCCATCCGCCTTGTCATTTGCAGCCATCCCAGAATCATTAAGATCTATTATATTGGAGTTCCCAGGAAACATACTTTTATATACGTATTTCATGGTGGGGTAACAGTAGCAGATAGAAGCAATAAAAGATTTAGTGAAACACAACAGAACTTCGTTAGCATTTGGGCAGTTTAGGAAGGTATCTGCTGTAGGGAAACTTATATGTCGGTCTGCCTCTGCCTCCAAACACATCTTTGGCAGATGGCTGACACTGATATTTATTTATTTATTTTAAAAACATTTTTATTTATTGACTTTATTTTTTCCTTATTTTTAAAAAGGATTTTATGTATTCATTTTTAGAGAGAGTGGGAAGGAGGAAGAAAGAGAGGGAGAGAAACATCAATGTGTGGTTGCCTCTCACATGCCATCAACCGGAGACCAGGCGTGCAACCCAGGCATGTGCCCTGACTGGGAATAGAACCGGTGACCCTTTGGTTCACAGGCCAGCACCCAGTCCACTGAGTCATACCAGCCAGGGCTATTTATTGACTTTAGAGAGAAGAAGGGAGAGAGTGAGAGAAAGAGAGAAACATCAATTGGTTGTTGTACTTATTGGTGTATTTATCGATTGCTTCCTGTATGTGGCCTGACTGGAGATAAAACCCGAAATCTTGGTGTATGGGTGCTCCAACCAATTGATGAGCTACCCGGCCAGGGCCTGATGTTTATTTCTTTAAATCAGCCCTATTCTGTAATACATGTGTTAGATCTGTAATCTAGAGTGTTTATTTTTTTTTAAGATTTTATTTATTTATTTTTAGAGAGAGGGGAAAGGAGAAAGAGAGAGAGAGAAACACCTTTCCATTGCCTCTCATGCGCCCCCAACTGGGGACCTGGCTCACAACCCAGGCACACGTCCTGACTGAGAATTGAACCAGCCACCATTTGGTTCACAGGCTAGCACTCAATCCACTGAGCCACACCAGCTAGGGCCAGGGTGTTTATTTACTGTGTGTAGGTGTCACTTAAAAGCAGGCACAGTTTATTTAAAAAAAATTAAAAAATCAGATTAGTCTCATGGATAAAAATTCTATAGATTATGGACAGAGGAAGTCCTTTCTGTTACCGGAGAGGTGGCCCGTACACAGAATGGACCGTGCTTGCTCTTTCGCAGTCTCAATCTTAAGCAGGAAGGCAGAGCTGTATCGTATATGAATATGAAGGACAAAAGCACTCTGGAGACACCAAGCAATAGTCTATGTTATAGCTTTAACACACTCATTTAATTTCATTGGAAAAAATAATGAAACTGGTGAAAAGTATTTATGGAACCAGAGGAGAGCATATTTTGCTGGTTTTACTTTATGTTTGAAGTTTTGGGTATAGCTCTGCCCATAAATACTGAAATGCCTAGCATAAAGAACACAGCCTGGGGCATACCCCATAAAACTTACAGTGCAATTAAATGAGTAATTTCAACTGGAAATAAAACAGGCATGTTGAGTGGAATATGAATTAAACTCTGTATAGGACTCAGGCCTGCCCTAGGCCTCAGAGAGGGACTTGCTGGCTTCGGTAGCAACTGATGCAGTCCATCTATAGGTCAAGGCCAGTAAGTAACAAAGGATAACTATAGTTAGCATGAAGATCAGAGCATTCCAAATTGTGGTTAATGTAGTTCCCCTGTCATGCCTCCAGGAGAGGCCCAGCAAAATTACGACTGAGAGCAAAGGATAAAATCTGACCCTCCCTTACATTGCAGGCAATCCGAACTCCTCGTTTTGTTTGCTGTGCACAAATTCTGACACATTCATCGAATTTCATTTTGACCTTCTGAATGTTCTCACCTACATCAGAGTCACCCAGGTGACATTAGATAAGGGTTTATTGGTGGTGGCAAAAACAGTACCAGGTCTTAGACCGGTAAAGTCAGACCGGAACTTGGTTTGGCAACCTCGGCACTTGAGTCCTGGCTCAGAAAGAATTCAGAGTCCAGACTCAAACAATAACAGAAAGTTTATTTAGAACAGGGGTGTCAAACTCATTTTCACCGGGGGCCATATCAGCTTCAAGGTTGCCTTCAAAGGGCCAAATGTAAATTTTTGGACTGTATAAATGTAACTACTCCTTAATTACGGGCAAGGAGCTCTGTGCAGGCGCTGGGTAGAAAAAAGGTGCCGGGCTGGATAAAACAAGGTGGAGGGCCTTGTGTTTGCCACCTGTGATTTAGAAAGTTGCAGAGGTGGAAGAAATGATTTATAGGAGAATGAGCTCAGGAAACAAGTTACAGAGGCAAAACAAGGGGCCCTTGGAGCTTAGGAGAAAGAGAGATACAAGGAAAATGTGCCTGGTGGGGAAAGGCGGTGATGTGCTGCGTAGACAGCCGTCCTGAGACCTCGCTCTTGAGGGTATTTATATGGAGGTTGCAGGGAAGGATCCCAACAGAGTACTCATCAGCCTTCCAGGTGTGCCCTTTCAGGGTCATGGTCTCCACTAATGAGGTCAGTGCCAGGGCAAGGGGGCATTAGTCAATGCAGCTGGTCTTGGTGTCTGCCATGACCTCCCTTGTCTGATTTTCCTGCTTTTCTGGGCCTGTAGCTGAAACACAACTGAGGCCCAGATGCATTTGATATGGGTCAGAACCTTACTGTTCCGGGTGCTTAATGATTAAGGGCCATTCTCCCCTGTTCCCTTTCTCCTCTAAGGAGGTCTAACCTGCATAATTAGCAACATGCAAGGAGAGGAAAGTTTAGGGGAGGGTCTGAGCTGTGTGGTCAGCAGTATGCTAGGGGAGGAAAGGTTCTCCTGGGGGTGAGGCCCTTGTTTCCCCGTTTTGCTTTCTGCCCTGGAGATCTGTGCCTGGCCCGCTGTCCTTGCTCTGCTCGTGACCGTCTAACTGTCTACCACACGCTCGTAGAGATTTCAACTGGAAAACCGTAGGGCCACTCAAACAAACATGAGCTGGTATTACAGACCACACCGTCTCCTGGTTCACTTCTGGGACTTTATTTGAGACTCAAGGACAATGATTCCTTGTCCTAAGGGCCAACTCAACTCAGTGAAGGGTTTAGAACTACAGCCCTGGGAGGTACCACGTGTGTATATTTAGCTCCTAGAGAGACTGGCTTTGAGTACAGAAAACATGTTTATCTCATTTGTACCATAGGGTAAAGAACGTTGCCATGACAAAGCTTGGCTTTCTTTCCTTTGAGGCATTAGGGTAAGGGTGAAGGAGGGAACACTTGACCTTTTTTTGTCCTTGAAAGCCAGAGGAAAGCTCAGAGAGACCAGTTCCTTCCCTTCTACTCTTCTCCCAAGCACCCCACCTCCACTTCCCAGAGGAAATGTGGGCTGTGGGAGGGGGGACTGAGGGGTGAGGAGGGTAGGATAAGCCACGTGATTCGAATGAGTATTAGCAGCCATTTAAAAACTTCACAAGTCAAACAATAAAGCATTTCTTTATAAAATTATGCTATTTCACTGTAGTTTTGTCTGAATTCACCTCCTCTCCCCAACGTAATCAGTGTTGGTCATTTTTCTAATTGTAAAAAATGTACTGTATACATGAACGTTTCCCAAGTGTAAAAGAATATTATCCACAGCAGCATATTCTATGAATTTTTCGCATACACTTTTGTTCTATCCAGGCCTAACCTTCAGCATATTTTGCTTGCATACTGATAATTGATGTCATGAACCAAACCTGTTCTTTGGTCCAGAGGCCATCTTTCCCTAAAATGAGCAATTATGTGCCCTTAGAATGGCTGGCCAGCCCCTCCCCCAGATCTGCAGCTGTGGAAGTGTCTGGAAGGTCAGCGTTCTGCTGGTGCAAGAAGAGGCAGGGTGAGGCAGGATGAGAGAAAGCTGCTGTCTTGGAGCGTATGCGCCAAGAGGGAAAAGCTGAAGCTAGTTACCAGGAAGGAGTGTCTGAGAGTGAATTAGGAGCTCAAGCCGGTTTTTGTGCGTGACCCTGATGTGTCGGATGATTCTGTCTTAGACTAAAAGCATAATAAAAAAAGGCACTTTAGGTTAACCGAGCACTATATAACTGGGAAATTTTAAAGTTTTATATGTATGGCGAATACTTCGTGGAGGAAAAATAGGACTTCCCCTCGGTTTATTATTTGGATGGGAAAAAGAGCCTTCGCGAATTCTTTGAGGTTTTAATGTTGCGTTTCTGCCTCCCTCCCACCCTCTCCCTCCCTCTCTCTCTGACAGAAGCTTGGAGGCATACAATGGAGGTAATTTTAAGTGGAATGGCAAACTCTACGCTGCTGTTTTACTGCGTCTTCCTAGTTAAAATTATTTCCTGTTTTCCGACAAACACGGTCAGTTGGAAAACAGCTTTGTTAATTAGCCAGCCGAGACAGGACGTGTCACTGCATCTTTAGAGCTCTGGCGCCAGTTAGTGGCAAGACAGGGGAGCCGCGCTGTAGCTCTCAAGCCAAAGCCGGCGCCGGGCATCTTGCCTCCCTTTAGCCCTGGTCCTTCTGCACCGACCACCCGCGTCAGTGTAGTGGGGGATCATTGCAGTGTGGCTAGAGAGGGGCGGGCGGGATTATAGACGAAAGGAAAGGCCAGACAAATGCAGTCGTTTTCCAGAGGATTTGAGAAGATGTCATTTATTTGAAATATTCCTGCCATGTTGATTGGAGCACCTCAATCTTTTGTCAGAGAATGTTTAGCTTTTCGTTTTTCTTTTGTAGATATATTTGAACATATACTTAGGACATGCGATAATTATGGGACTTCTCCACAAACACAGCACTGAGGACAGACATGTTGTAAGTCTAAATTTGTATTCATTTTTAAGTACCAAATATTTCTACCACGAACAGGCTGTGGTACCTTGTCGCTGGTACAACTCGAAGATGAACAACTCTCAAATGGTTAATAAAGCAGAAGAAACCTCTGGTACACAATGAAAAAATATATTAAAATTTCAGGCACCTCCCCCGCCCACTTTATTTGGGCTGTATGAAGTGAATTTAGGCTTAGAGCCCAATCTGTCCTCAAATTGAAATTGGTTATGATGATTTGCAGGAAGCCTGAAAACATACAGTATTTATTTTAAGAACAAAGAATCTTTGGCAGGCCATTTTTCACATTTAATTAAGTCATAACTGATCTTACTAGGGTTATGGAGGAACTTCAAATGCTAATAAATAAAATCAGAAGCTGAGGCATTTCTTTCATTAAATAGTAGAAGCTGTTTATAATTCTTGCTAATTATTAAAATCAATAATTAGTGCTAATATTCAAGGTGGAATCTGTTATGAAAACAAGCTGAAGCTTGTAAATGACGTTTCTTTTTAAATGTCATTCATGCATCTATGTCTCTGTTAAAGAGAAAAAGGATAATCTGAACTGAAATGTCTTGTAATAATATTTTTGGAAGGCAGATCTAATTTAAGAAGAGGTTTTGGGCAGAAAGAATTGTCCCAGTCTTACCTGGCGTTCTAAATTATGTTACTCTTCTGTAGCAGAAGAGTTACACTTTCAAGACATTTCAAATCTCTGTGTGGAACGTTGGATGGTGAAATAGCTGGTTGTGGTGCTGCTGTGTGAAGTTTGCATAAACTACTATTTTAAACTTTTGCTAAAAGCTGCCTATTTCATGAAAACAAATTCACCTAACCTTGTTACCCACCATTTTACTTTCTTTTTATTTGTTTTTTTTGTGTGTGATTTCTTTCTTTTTATTTACTTATTTTTTTGGTACCCATCATTTTAAAGTGTAGACATTTTCTTTTTTGTTTTAAAGTATCTTGTAACTTTCGGGGTATAATAAGGCCCTGGTTAAATATCTTAACATCTTCAATTTATTTGCTCTCCACTGTGTCTCTTTTCTTTCTTTTCTGAGTTGAAAGCCAAACCTATATGATTGAACGCGAGTTTGAAATCAGGACCTAAAAAGGAATATTATTATTATTATTATTTTTGGAAAAAGAAATTAATTTTAACAAGGCTCCTTCAGTGATGGTAGATTAATCAAAGTAAATTGAATGATAGAATTGAATTGCCATAAAATTTTGAGAATTGCAGCAAGATAAAATAATTTATACTCTTTTAAAACAGCTTTGTAGTGTGTAAGTACTTATTTTAAATGCTGAGTATGCGATTAGGCCTGTCTTTAAAACTGTTTAATGGTTGCCTTAAAATATTTTGATGCCTCCTATAATCCTTATGTAATTTCCCATATGCTGCCAAGTAAATGCTTTGAAATGTCCTTTCCTCATAATTTGAAATCTACTCATAAAGACTTTAGGATTTATCATTTAAGTTTAATTTCTTATTACTTTTTGATATTATAAAATTAGAAATTAACTGTATATTGCAGAATGAACACATTTGAAGGAAGGAAGGAAAACATACCTGAGTGTGTATATATTTTTTTAGAAAATTTTCTGATGACTTTGAAACAGTATCATTGGCAAGTAACCAGTTTACTCGATTTAGATCCTACTTTCATTTTAAACAGTCTATAGAATTTTTACAAAGGAAATAAATGTAGGGGATCATTTTTACTGTGGGCGTCTCTGAAAGTGACAATATATAAACAAACTTTCAAATAAATACATTCACACATCTTTCTGACATTCACATTTGAAAAGCGAAGGCATACTAAAGTGCATTTATACAGATAATTAAATATTTGCCTGGCCTCTAGATCACACAGTTGCTAAATGGCACAGTCTCCCCTCACAGAGTGACACTGGAGCCCTCCGCAGACTTCCCTAATAGGAGATGCTGGCACAGGGTGAGGGGACGCATCTGCCGGCAAAGCGGTGCAGATGGTTCCCCTCATTAGCCTGCAGAACTCCGGGCAGCCATCGCGGAGGAGGCCTGGGATCTCGCTTGGACAGGATGTTAGGCTAGCCTCCTGTTCAATGTTATTACGGTTTCTCCAAAATAATCCCCTTAGTGTGCCCTGTTGGGCATGGCCTGGTCTACAGGTCACACTTGCAGATTCGAGATGGTGGCACTGTGTCCGATTTGCTAATACACATTATATAACTTTCAGATTTCACAGAGTTCCACAGCAAGTATGACTTGGATAACTTCTTCGTTTTAAAATCTCACTCGAGGACATGTTTATTGATTTTAGAGAGATAGGAAGTAGAGAGGGAGAGAGAGAGAAACATCGATGTGAGAGAGGAACATCGATCGATTGCCTCCTGTACATGACCCTACTGGGGATCAAACCCTCAACCTAGGTATGTGCCCAGACTGGGAGTCAAACTCGCAACTATGCTCCAACCAAGAGAGCCAGGGTCGACTTGGAAAACTTCATGTAAATGCAGTGGCAGGACAGCCTTGATGCTGCCGAGAAGCTCATTAGCGTGGCTTTTGGAATTCTGTACAATGGTCGCCTTTGTGTATGTGCTTATTACACCAAGTGCACCGACAGTCTCATTTCTCCTCTTTTCCTTGACCACTGATTTATTGACATTATGGCATTTAATTTTGTTTTCTTTACCCTTTGTTTATGAATCAACTTCAAAAATCAGAGCACCAAGCCCTGGCAACCGGAAATGTTAGTTAAGTTTAGCAGTAGAAACAGCAGGGGGAGCCCATACTGTTTTATGCTCTGCAGTTTCTTTGACTGGATTATTATTACAATAATTATTATAATTGTTTTACATTTATAATAAAATGCTTACAATCTATGTACATTTATAACATAGATATTCAGAATACAGATAATCACCATGTGCTAGACTATTATAATTTTAAGTGAAAGACAGTCAATTTTTATTCTTTAATTTACGTGAAACTATTAGGATACCACAAGAAGAATTGATAGGCAAGGACTTGGCAGTAAGAGTTTTCTTCTGTCTTTAAATGCAGGAAAAAAACCTATTCTGAATTTTGTTATTTTACAAAAGGTGAAATCAGCTAAAATCTCTAATCTCTGTGGCTGTTCTCTGGCAATTTCCCCCTCTGAAATAAATCGTAGAAATGAAAACATACCACCTGACATATGTTTGAGATTGTGGTGGTGAAGGGAGGTCCCACCACAGCCACTTGGCGTTCTAATGTGACGCAGACTTCATTTCAGTTTTGAAGTTAATAGAATGCAAAAGCCCAGTGGCCTTTAATATTGTTTTCTTATGCTTGATGAGGTCTTTGGGTCAGTAGGTTTTCACTCCTGTAAAATAGTTCAGAATATCCGAATGACTTTTTGCTCTCCAAATAAGCCGTTGTAATGTCTCTGAGCATACATTTTATTTATTATGGCTCATCCGATGTTATTCTGCTCTGTTGGAGGGGAAGGAGTTCTAGA
>PVKM010032390.1:0-16424 GCA_004027735.1 Carollia perspicillata
AGTGCTCCTTAGAGCTGCAAATGAGAGTCGCGCCCCCACCGCTCACAGCTAGGGTTTTTATGAAAAAGCAAGCAAGCTCATTACAGAAGCAGATGTGGCAGTTAGCTATTGGCAGCTGGGCTGCATGTCCAGCGCGTGGACAATCCTGTGGTTGGCTGGACTGCCCCTGCTATGCCTGTGCTCTCTTTAGCAATTGGTCGGAGAGGCTCGTGATCAGAAGGCTGAGGTAACTGTCCAGTTGGCTATCTGCCAGGTCAGTTCTGTTCATCCTGCTCTTCTTATCTTCTTGGAATACAAGCCCAGCATCGTTAGCGGTTATGGCTTTTTAATCTTTTTTTTTTCTTAACACTAACTCCTACTCCTTGTTGCATGCAGCTTTCTGTGTCTTAATATGAACTCTTTGTTCTCTACAATTGCCAGCCGCTTGCCCAGCCCTGAGCCAGCTCTGAGGGCAAAGCCTCGGTCTCGGCATTGAAGGAGTTTATTAGGCTAATAAGAAATGCAGCAAAGAAATGGGACATCCCAAAGGATGCGGTTCCTGTGACAGTAAGGGTCCACCCAGGGTCTCGGGGAGTGTGCAGGATGCCTACCCAGCCCAGTCATGGGGGCTCATGAGTACCCTATGGGGGCCATCTGAGCTGGGCCCTGCAGATGGAGAGGGATGGGAGGAGCCAGGGAGCCCCACGGGCGAAGGGCCTGCGCCGTGGGTCTGTTCTCGGATTGCAGACTACTGGGAGGTGTGCAGTGGTGAGTGGGAGGGAACGGCCTCCGAAGACACGGGCCTGGGAAAGGCACAGCTGCCGATGGGGCCTGGCCCTGTGCGTCAATGAAGAGTTTGATGTTGTTTTGAAGGTGGCGAGGCATGGAAGGCAGCGACCTCTCTAGGCAGGGTTTTATAACAGAAAGCCACTTCTGTCTGACAGTATATGCTCATTTTTGCAATGAAAGGACATTTTATTTTCCTCCCCACACTTTCAGACAGATGCGTGGTCTACAGGAGAGGCCAGCGCCAGGACCCCCAGGACACGTCTTCTCCTCTGTCTCCCGAGACCTGGTCCTTCCTTCCCAGGATTCCCACAAATGGCACAAACTCAGCCTCAGCCACAATCCTTCCTGGTGGTTTAAGCAATAGGGACCCTCCACTAGCTAGTAAATCAAAAGGATAAATAATCCCTGGCCAGGCAGCTCAGGTGGTTAGAGCATTTTCCCATACACCAAAAGGCTGTGGGTTTGATTCCTAGTCGGGGCACATACGTAGGTTGTGGGTTCGATCCCTGGTCAAGATTTGTGTGGGAGGTATCAGGTGTTTCTCTTTCATGCTGATGTTTTTCTCTTTCTCTCTCTCCCTTCCCCTTTCTCTAAAACCAATAAACACATTTTACACTTTTTCAAAGGATATTAATACAACCAACTTGACTGTCCTCTGGAACAGCACAGAAACTTTTTTCTAACACACACAAGCTGCTAACTTCCTGGGACAGTTCTTAGGAAACAGCAATTTGGGGACTTTTTGTGCCAGAAAATGGGAGACTAAGAACAAAACCACCAAGAGTCTATGGGATGTGGGATTGAAACCCGCCGAGCCATGGGCTGAGGGGAGAGAGCTTCCTGTATTTCAGACACTTCTGACTACCTAGGGCTTTCTTTGAGTGGCAGGAAAACCAACGGGGAAGGAAAAAGGTAGAAACCAGCACCAAGTTCTGTGTGTGGTTTTAATTTAGAGCTAGGAGATGGAACTAGCCGTTCATCCTCTTCAACTGTTGAATCATCAGGGGAAAAAAGAGAACTGCGTCGGAGCATGGAATGAATCTGAATGCCTGAAATGGTAAAGATGCTTCCAGAAGCAGGTTCACTGGGCTGGTTGTGGTCCTTCAAACCCCAGTGCTCACCTACATGTCAGTGCTTGACCACAGCTCCTGCCCGAAGGAGCTCAGGTGGACAGAGGAGTCAAACACTGCAGTGGTGTGGGACAAGTGACGTCCCTGGATGACAGCCCCTAAGGAATGAGGAAGCAGGGAGCTGGCTGAGGAGAGGGGCGGAGAAAGGCTGAGGCTGAGAGGCTACCAGAGACCGGAATTCCTTCACCAGGACACGCGTTGGGGAAGGGGAGTTAGAGCCTGCAGACTCTCCGATCTCAAGGTTAGTAACCTTCTAGAAAAAAGTCTGAAAGGGGCCAAGTTCGCACTTGTAAAATCACCAGGGTCCCAAGAGCGGGGTTGTGAATGAAATGTGGTCTAAGTGGACTCACTGCGGAAAGAGCCTGGGGACACAGGTGTCATTCGCTGAACGGTCGGCCTCTGTGCTCCTGCAAGTGTAACAATGGGTGTAGTTGGTAAAGGGATGGATGTCCTGTTAAGTACTCCCAGTCTGTTTCTAGAAGAACTGTATGTATAGGAGGTCAGGGAGCAGAGTTCTTGAGAACAGGAAAATGGGGCTGAGTCTCCCAGTGTCCGACGATCAGAAAGACTGAGCAAGGGTGAACTCACGTAGTAAATGTTCACTACGGAAAGAGCAGCCTGCACAAGGGTCAGCGAACTTTTTCTGTAGTGGGTCGGGAAGTGAGTCTTTTCAGTTTTGTTGGCCATATGGTCTCGGTGGCAACTATTCATTATCACACAAAAATAGCCACAGAAAACATGCAGAAAAGAGCCTGGCCCAGTGCCAACGGATCCATTTACAGAGTCAGTCGGAATCAGCCCACGGGCCGTAGTTTGTGGACCCTTGTCCTGGAGGATCCCCCCGAATGCCAATGGAAGTCTCTGCTTTGAATGCAAGTGCATTTTTACTGTCCCCTCAGAGGGGGTGGGTCCGTGGCATGCTGAAGGTCTAGGGCATCACGGCCTAGCAGGGGTGTCCAACCTCCTGGCATCTCTGGGCCACACTGGAAGAAGAGTTGTCTTGGGCCACACATTAAATACATTGTGGCATGTAATCACAAAATAATCTCATAATATTCTAAGTAAAGTTATGATTTTGGCATTCATAGCCATCATGGATTGAGCGTAGCCCAAGGGCTGCACGCAGGTAGGAGCCCCCTGGAAGGGAAAACACACACTCCTCATCGGAAAGATTCTCGTAAAGAGACAGGGAGCCCCTTGAGGTGGGGAGCAGAAACCTAGGCTGGAACGCCCCAGTGGAAGGCTTGCTGGAAGTGGGGGCCTCTGCACAGCTAGGGCAGCACTCCCTCGATCTTCCCAGCCCCAGGCGTCCATGCACAAAGGTTCCCACTGGCTTTCTGTTCTGCAGCCGGCCAGTGGTTGCTAAAGCAGCAGCGAGGAATGGAGTCAGAATAGTCCTGAGTCTCAGTGTGCTGGGGAAGCAGGGCTTGGGTACCGGGGTAGGGAGACTAGAGTCGTGCCAATATTCAGGAAGGGCAGAGATGTGAAAGCAGGCACTTCACAGAAAGCAGAAGAGTGCCCTTGGGGAGATAGAGACATGTCTGTGGGGACAGGCTAAGAGGCGAGCCATCACCAGCCCAGGTCCCCGAGGTGAACTTGTGGATGGATTCATCCTTACGCGGTTCACCAGTAGAGACCTCCAGTAATATTTTGATTAATGACTTCCTGGAGGATGAAGTGCTTTTATACGGACAGCTCTATTAAAAACAACAACAACAAAACCTCAAGCCAGAATCCCTCCATAAATCATGCAAAACATGGCTGCCTACACAACAAAAAGAGCTGAAGTGTGCTATTTGTCTTTGGTTAGAGGGTGACACAGAGGGCTCATCCTCAGCAAAATTGTCACAGCTGAACTTTATCTTCAGCCACACGCTCCCCTGCACCTCTCACTCGGATCGGTTACCTCCCTGGATTTGAGTCGCTTCGGAATGCAAGGGCACGTGCACTGCCTTTGTCTCTTAGCTCGGTCAGCTTTGGATGCTTGGGAATGAAGGAGTCACTATAAGTTATTATCGATCAGTACCTTTTCTTCAGTGGTGCCCACCCCCCACCGTACCTGAGGCCTTCTTCCTGTGAGGAGGAAGTTCAGGGAGCAGCTGGCAGTAGGAGCAGCTGAGAGCGGATGATGCCACGTTACATCTGATTTCTTGTAGGGTCCATACCCAGTGTCCTGTGCCTCCTTCCTCTCCCCCTGCCCCTCTGGCACATTTACTCAGCCCTGTTCCCTCTTTCTTTTCTTGACGATGTACACAGTCACACAGTCACAAACACACTTGATACATGTATGTGTATATGTGTTTTGGCATTTGTTTAATAACTGCTTAATGATGATTTATATCGTGAGTCTTCAACAACTTGGACTTGGACCTTCTGTGTCGCTCATTTCCAGCGGTTACTAGAAAGTTGTGACTCACAGTGTCCCTTTTCTCTTTTCCAAGGCCCCTTTGCAATTCTACCTGAATTCGAGGACCAGCTTTTCCACTTCTGCAAAAACAAAACCAGAAAAAGGCCACAGAGATGATTGAAATGTTGATAAGGACTGCATTAAACCTGTGGATTGCCTTTCTCTTGCAACTTAGGTGCCTTTCATTTCTCTTTCTCTTTCTTTTTCTCTTTCTTTTTCTCGTGCCTAACTGCTCTGGCTAGAACTTCAAAGACGATGTGGATAGTGGTGGTGAAAGTGCGTATCCTCGTCTTGCACCTGATCTTCGGGGGAAGCCTTCACTGCTGAGCGTGAGGCCGGCTGTGCCTTTTCACAGGGGCCCTTCACCAGCAGTCACTTCGGTTCTCCGAGCACGGGTTTTCTCATCTGCCGCTTCCCCTGTTTTCCCGCAGAGCCAGCCCTTGGCCTCTCCTGACGGCTCTGGAAGGACCGTATTTCCCCCCGGGCCCCAGCATCAGACAGGCGGCCTCCACTGTGAGCAGTCCCGGCCTGAGGCCCTCTGATCGGAACGGTGGAAGTGGATTCCTCCTCAGGCTTCTCTCTGAGCTGTCTCCCTGCTCCCGACTGGCTTGTTGTTTTGCTTTCCTATTACTCTTTCTAGTGGTTTTTCTTATGAAATGCCCTCTATTGAGCCAGCGGGCAAGGATCTGCCTTCCTAACTGGACCCTGACAGGTCCCATGGAGGCAGGAAGCCTGTCATTGTTGCATCTCCGTGTGACTATGGTGAAGCCCAGCAGTCAGTCCCTCTCCTTCATCTTTGTGGAAATCTCCTTGGAATGAGCCACCAGTCCATCTTGCTCAGATCATGGCGGCAGTGTCCCAAGTCAGATGTTGCTTCTTCCCAGTCCAGTCTTCTTGCAGCAGCCAGAGCAGTCACACCAGTCCCGATGTGTATGGATGCAGGAGGCAGAAACCTGTTTTCTCAGAGGCTTATAAAACACGGGCGTTCATAACCTCACACAATGTGCTCAGGCTCTAGAGTTCTGAATTCCGTGGCTCAGCGATGCCGTCTGCGACCCGACTTCATGCCCGTCTCCCTCTCCTATCCTCTGTGTCTGCGGGCTGAACATTTTTCCTTATTCAAGTGCAATAAGAATTCAGTAAGATTCCAATGGGTGGGGGAGGAGATAGAGAAGAAGATGAAGATGAGGAAAAAGGAAGAAGAGGAGAAGGAAAAGGGGGAGACGGAGGGAGGAGGGAGGGGAGGCGGGAACAAAGGGAGAGAGAGACGCCTGTCGTTGACATGGGGTGTTCACGATGTCCCTTTCTGAGGTGGCTCAATTCAGTCCACGGTTGGCTTCTCCACTGCTGCCCCAAATAGTCACAGTTGTCACCTTCGATTTCTCCTAATATCACTGGGGTGAGGGAGAAGGAATAGATCCCCGAAGTCAGGTTTCCTTTAGGGGTGAGGAAAAGGAAACAGATGACGTTCAGTTGTCTGTCTAAGAATTTAATTTAGATCCTATTCTGGTATCTAAAAGCCTCCAATAGCTTCCACTTGCTCTTATAATCATACCAGAAAGTCTATAAGAGCAAATGTTATCTCGCCCCATCTCTCTGTAGAATCAATTTCCTGTCATTTTTGTCCCCATCTCACCTCGATGGCTCTAGCTGAAATGACTTTGAAAAGGTTCCTTCAGGGTTACGTGTGTGCCATAGACGTCTGTCCCAGGAATCGTCCTTGGGGCTGAGTCACAGGTGCGAGCAGGATGCTGCGGGACCTGACAGCCAAGCATGAAGTTCATTATGTATGCCATTCAGGACACTTGCACTCCAGACCCGAGTTCACGTGCATCAGCTCCCACCCACTAGACTGTGGTCACCCCATTTCCTGATAGTGTCCTCTTCCATCACACCACGATCTTTCTCCCATTTTTCTGCTTGGACAGTCTCACTCAGATTGGAAGGCCCAGGGTCCGGTGCGCCTTTTCTAGGAAACTTGCCCAAATCCGTTAGTATGAATTGTTCCCTCACTGGGACGCTACAGAACTTGATCAAATGACTTGTGTAGAAATTATCAAGTGTTACTGTAACAAACTGCTTCTTTGATCTTCCTGACCAAGTGTACTGCACGTGATTTGAGGGAAGAGGCTGTGTCTGTCTCAGGCTGGTGTTTCTGGGTCTTAAGCAGGGAGTCTGGTACCACACAGTAAAATTGGCAGCAAACTGTGTTACTGAGTTACTCCCCAAAGAGAGGTAGCAGATACGTTGTGTGACTACCTCAGAGTTGTTACAAGCACAAATAACAGCGCTGATGTGGAAGTTTTTGGAAAATTGAATGCTACGTAAACAAAGGCTGGCACCATACATTATTACATGTATGCATTACAATTTTGTTCTGATCGTCACAGCATTGTTGATTTCGTACTTGATTTCAGGTTTCTGGAAGAAGTTCCCACCTCAGCCACCGATGTTAGCTAGTGAACACCTACTGGCAAACTTCGGGGTGAGCCACGTGGGAGGTTCAGCGTTGGCATCGGGCAGAATTGTCTGTCGTGGTTGCTGCCCCTCCGATGCCCAGTTTTTACTCCCCTTTTATTTTGACACTCCCATCAGGGGCCACGTGCATGTGTGTGATCCCTGTTGCCATAGAGACAATACTGTATTTTTATGCTTCCACGGTACTATGTTCCTGACAAGATCTTGAGAAACTAAACCATTATTTTACAAGAGATGGGAGGGAGCCATGATGAACCGAAGAAATCGATCACACGTTGATACTGCACTATGATCATAGAAGATGTGACCGTTGGGGACACTGGTTGCAGGGTTCACAGGTCTTCCTGGTCCTATCTTGGCAAATTCCTGCGTATCTGTAATTATTAAAAAATAAAAAGTGAGGAAAAGATCAACCGTGTGATCGATCAGCTCTCCCCTGAGCCATGCCACGTTGCCACTTTTCTATCAGGAGGGGCTTTTTGGGTTCCTTCCTCACCCAGAGGGAGTGCCTGAGGTCAGCCCAGGCAAGCACTGCCCGTGGGTTGTCACGTCCCTGCCACGGGCTCCGCCCTTGCCCTTGGGTCTCTGCTCCAATCTCATGTTCTCACAAGGACTTCCTGGGCCTTTCTATCAAAGGGAAACGAGACGGCACCTTCCCTGTCGCCACGCCCTGCTGTGTTTTCTCTCAGGCAGTTACCACCTCCACCTCACTATACTCCTTACCTCTTGTTTTCCTTTCTGCCTCCTCCCACTAGAATCCAAGTTCCATGAGGGCAAGAATTGTTTGAAAGTTGAATTTATTGCTCTGTGCTCACACTGCCTAGAGCTTGGCACAGAGAACGCACTCAGCAAATGTTTGTTCAATGAATGAATCTTTGTAGAAAACGAAAGCGTGAAGGCAAGTCGACAATTTCCCCGAGAGAGAAGTGGTTCAGATCTGCCTGTCCTTGTGCGAGAGCGGGCTGGACTTTGAAGCTGAGCCCTTTTTCCTGTGTTCATGCTTCAAAGAAAGGAGGTGCTGCCGATAACATCTGAGAGGAAGGAAACGGTGCATCAGGCTGGGCCTGTGCAAGTAACATTATCAAAATTGCCTTTCTTATAGGCCAGCCTCCCAGGCGCTTTCCAGAGATGGACCGGCTGACTTTCTTCTTGACTCTTCTTCAGGTGTGCAAAGGTAAAGACAATGTCTTTATTTTAAAAATGTACTCTTTGTTTTTTTGGTCTTACAGTGTGGCATGTGTAGAAATTACAGTGCTCTTCTGTCGGTTTGGATAATTTTTCACTTGTTCAGTAAAGTTAAACCTTCCCGGTGCCTATCACCAGCAGCAGAAACCTTGTTAGACCGACGAAGGTAGTCCCTGTGAGCCTGTGCCGCGAGCTCGGCTTCCTCCCTCGCCACGTTGCAGAAAGCTCAGAAAGAGCCTCAGGTGCCTGTGTGGGGCTTCAGCTGCAGAGTCAGCTGGAACTGATGGGATGTCTATTTCAGCTCTAGGGGAGGACAGGCTTTGGGACACCACCATCCAACTGGCTGAGACGGTGAATCTGGAGTGCGTGCATCCGTCGTCGTACAACCTCACCCAGATTGAATGGTTCAGGCTGGACGCCAGGAAGAAGGAGTCCATCGCCATTTTCCACCCCGACTATGGCGAGGTCATCAGGACGCCCTACGCCGGGAGGGTTGACTTGGTAAAGTCGCCCTCGGCGCTCAATTACAGGGTGCTGTCCATTCGTAACGCCTCGGAGGCTGATCTTGGCTTCTACTCCTGTCTTCTCGATACGTTCCCATACGGATCTTGGGAAAAGGTGATACAGGTGGTTCCATCAGGTGAGCATCAGTTTTATTTCCCTCTTTACTGATCCGCAGCGTTGGATTCTGTGAAGCCTACATAGAAGCTATGAAATGCTTCACCATGTTTTCGTCATGGATTTTGGATTCCCTGTCTAGATTCTATGAATGTGGTTTCAGAGGCATAAAACTAGGAGTCAACTTTGTTTTTCTTAGTGCTCTGTCATCTTGGAGTAGAAGGAGCATCTCAGGAATTTGAATGTCGTGGAAGAAAGCACAGGTCTTCTCTTGTCTTAACGATAAGCTGACCCTGCATTAAACTGATGTTGGCAGCGTTTGGGCTTGGGAAGCAAATGCCTTCCTCCAAGGGCCTCCTTCCGGTCATGGGGTGCCACTGCCCTTTGCCGGGCACTCAGCACTACCAGCCCCAGCCCCGCGTGCCCACAGGCCTTCCTGCAGCATGGAATCTGCACTGATTAGTGAACCTTGGGCAGGGTTCAGACACTCGCTGCATTGTCCTTCAAGTTTCACTGGGCAGAACCCTTCAGAAACGGTGAGCTGTCATTTTTGAAAAAATCTGAGGATCTGTCGCAGTGTGTTCTTGGTGTCTACGTGTAACAGCGGTTTCGTGCTGAGCGTGTCGTGGTCTCGTGGATTGGTTCTGGGGGGCTGGGAAGCCTCGAGTGTTATAGCAGGTAATTTCCATGTAACCTTATATTAGCTGCTCAGTCTCTCTCCATCTCAGGTGCCTTAATAGTTCGTTGAGTTAATAAAACAATCTCTTTGTTGAAGGGTTTAGGGATCGTGTATTTCAAGAACTTAGCCTTGGTAATCGGGGAATGTAGGTGTTATTATTATCATTATTATTTGCTATGCTTTTGATACAAAATGCCTGGTGATGAAGTTTTCAGGTATTAGCAACAGTGTGAGGGAGGGAAGGACTCGGAACTGTGTGTTTCTTGTCTGATAATTCTCAGCTGTAGTCCAGGTGGGCACTCAGAGAGTGTGTGATATCTGAGGTCGTGCTTTCTTTTTAAGGGATCTGTATTATAAGTTGCAGTTATGTAGGCTAAATCCATCTTGAGATCTAAAGTATAGCAAATGACTGTAGTTAATAGCAGTTTATGAAATGCTAGAAATGGGCTAAAAGAGTAGATTTGGGGGCTGTCCTCACACAGACATACACAAATGGTTACTGTGTGTTACTGAGAACCACATCTTTCTGGCCGTACCAGCCAGAGCATATGGAGTGAAATTATGGAAGTGCCCTCCACAGTGGGTGGCCTACCCCAAATACTCCACCCCCTCACTCTTGCTGGGTGCCCACAGGGCACTAAGTAAACACATGTCATCTCATGTAATCCTTGTGAAGCACCGTGGGGAGTCACGTGTTCCCATGACACAGATGAAGAAACTGAGGCTCAGGGTCACTGGCGAACTCAAGGCCACAGAGCGGCTCAGCTGTGGCACCAGGATGGGAAGGACAGGTTGTGATGGGCCATGAATATGGGGAAAGGATTTTTTAAGGTAGAGAGCCAGGGTGAGGGAAGGAGAGGAAATGGAGAGAAGGGGCATCTTAGGGGTTACGGATGCTGCGGAGAAGGGCACAGTGGAGGTTCCAACTCCTGCAGGGGACAGAGAATGGACCTGTCAGACTGGGGCACATGCCTTGGCGGGATGTAGCCCTTACCCCAGGCTCTGACATCTTCACTGTCACTAGAGGTGGCCTGAGAGGTAAACTCAAGGGTGAGGAAGAAATTGTGAGAATGGGACCCTCTCCCTGCCCACCAGCAAGAGGCCTCAGCACTGATATGTGGGGGTCCCGGGTAAAGGTTTACCTGGTTGACTCCCTATTTTCAACGAATAGGAAGCAGTGGAGTGTCAGGGAAGAGCCTGGAGCGTCAGGGCATGGGGTCTCACTGTGCCCAGTGGAGCATGAGCCTCGATCTGCAGTGCGGACCGCTCAAGTCCCTGGGCGACCTTCCGAGGGAGGCACGGGATAAACCTGTGTTTTTCACCCCCCCGGCAGACTAAACCAGGTGCAGCCCCGCAGGAAGAGAAGAGTTTAGGGACAATGAACCCACAGCTTTTTGTGGATCGGCCCACTTATCCGCTGCTGGTGGGAGTGTAAATTGGTGTATCTCTTCTGTTATTGGTGTTGGCAATCTCCAGGGTCCTCCAGAAAAATAGAGCCAATAAGACGTGGGATGCAGAGAAAGAAATTTATCGTAAGGAATTGGCTTATATGATTGTGGAGACCGGCAAGTCCAGATGTGCAGAGTGGGAAGGCAGGTGTACACATGTGCCACGCACACACACACACAAGTAAAGAGGGTTCTGTCAGATGTTACAATTCAGCAGTTTTTTATTTAAGAAAGAGAGAAGATGGTTGAGCCTATAAGAAATAGTCAACCGATGAAACAGAAACATTTTAAAGGCTTAGGAATCTCCCTGCTTCATGCAATCCAACGGTATATAGAGAAGGCAGATGATAAAGGACCTCCGGGGACACTCGGAAAGCCAGGAAGTGGTCCCTGCCCTTCTCGCGGGTGAGGCACGTGGCAATGCAGGCCAGGGCTGTTTCTGCTGACCTGCTTTCGGTTGGTGAAGATGGGGAGGGGCAGGCTGGAGGGCACACGCTCCAGGAGGGTCAGCTCTTGGAGGAAAGTAACCAGAAGTCGAAGAGAGAGAGATGAAGGGACCAGCCCCAGACAAGGCGAGAGTGGCTGTACAGACAGACTGAGTTCAGTGCCTGCAGGGCCGAGGAAGTGTAATGTACAAGCACAGGGCACGAGTCGGGCTCCCTGAGAGTCGTTGCTTCCACGTGTGTGGCTCAGTGGCCTCTTCCCCCAAGGGCCTGTCTTCTGTCCTTGTCCCGCAGTGCCTCCAAAAAAGGCCTTTGCCTCTAGACTCATTCTAAGATGTGACCCGGCCATCTGCAACGGGGGATGGCATCGGCTGTGGTATTCGAGAGCAGGCGTTCTGTTTACTTACTCATACCCTCCCCGTCTTTTCGTAGATGTTGTTTTCCATCCCTGGGGTGGGGGCACATTAGGCTGGATGGCTGGAGAGTGAGCTGCAGCTGAAGCTTGGACCTCTCCCTAGGCATGTGAAGATGTTCTCAGGGCTGAGGTAAGAGAGTCCTTGGGTTTTCTCCTTGGACTTGGAGAAACCACGCAGTTCACACCTCTGGTGTCTCTTTATCACAACTGCTGTTTCCCTAGCACTGGAGGCGATTGTCTGTGATCACAGAGTCTGGGCCATGTTTCCTCTTCAGGGTGGGTGCTGGTGGCATGTGGGTGTGAGTACAGAGTGGCGAGCGTGGTTTTATGGGTTGCAGCCCCGCAAAGACCGGAAGGCCTCAGCCCACACGCGGGGGTGCCTTCCCAGAACCTTCGGGGTCTGCCCTTACTGAGAAGTCTCTCTCGTCCAGATCAGAGCTGCAGACACCCAACACCATTCCCTTGCTTTCTCCCGGAACCGTCTCTGTGCCACTAGGGTGTAGGTGTCCGTGACCTTCAGAGGCCTTGCTGGAATTTGTCTATTGACAGATCGTGATATTAACCAAGAGGACCATTCTTTTTGTGCATTTTCTAAGACACCAATGCTGGGTTTTGGATGTTTAAAACAAAATGAACAAAGAAAGGAAAATAAGTAGCCACAGAAAGGAGGGAAAAGCAAAGGTCTCCACCCCCCCGAGGCCCAGGGCCCCTCAGGCTGCTTGCTGGTTGAGTCAGCGCGCCCCAGGCCAGCGTGGCTAGCACTGGGTGAAGGATGATCAACTGTGCCTTTGTTCATAGTTTTTGTTTCTGTTTGCTTTTATACGGGGCGCAAATGACAAGCCAGGTGGCTTTTCCTAGCATTCAAGAAAGTTTTGAAGACATTTAAGATTTTGAAACTGTTAAGAATTTTAGAGCAATCAAGACAATCCTTCAGGGGTCAGCACCGCATTGTCCCTGAAGGCGACTTCTCTTCCACTGTCTCCACGGTCATTTTAATTAAATAACTCGGCCGACGGGGCATCTGCCTCTTCCCCAGAGACATTCTTTACAGCCCAATAAATCTCAATGTGGGGAAGTTTTCCCTGGCTTCACGTATTTAACCAACCTACATTAAAAAAAAAAGTCATCTTCGTAATCAGCCCAGAGAGAAAGGCTGTGTTCCAGAGATCGATCTACACAAACTTTTTGAGGGTGGAGACCTCATATCAATAGTCACATTGACTAAACAGCATCCATGGGTCACACCTGCTGATGTTGGTGGGGTGACGATTGTGGCTGATGACAGTGACATCTGGGTGCGAATTCTGTGAGCATGGAAGGGCACCATCAAACTAGCAAAGTCTCTGAGAAACTCACATTCTCATTTTAGCAGACTGGCGCTTAAGGACCCATCTGTCCCATTTCTTAGCAGCCTTCGTGAGGTCTGTGTGCTCCTCACACAGATGAGTACAGGGAGGCCGAGTGAAGGGGGCGTGCGTGTTCTCTGAGTGTGTGGGACAATTTCCTTCCTGACATACAAAGAACCTGGAACTTCAGAGTTTTAGGGCATCTCAGGTTGCCCTTTCCCTGGTTTTAGTTACCTGCAGCTAACTGCTGTCTGAACATAGTAAATGGAAATCTCCAGAAATACACTGTTCATAAGTGTCAAATTGCACACCATTCTGAGTAGCTCTGTCCCACCTGGGGTGTGCATCGTCCCTTTGCCCGAGTTTCCACAAGGTACATACACTGCCCAGTGCTCGTGAGTCACTGCCCAATGCTCGTGAGTCACTTAGCAGCCGTCTCAGTTGTCAGACCAACTCCATGTTCAAGTAAAGCTCACAGTGGCCTAATGCTCGGTCCCAATGCACACGTCCCCCTGCTCCTTCCATCTCGTCATGTCCACCCTGCACCACCGCACAGCATCTCAGGCAGGGCGAGGGCAGCTCCATCAGAGAGCAGGAGAGGCCACATTCACGTGGCTTTAATTGCAACCTATTCCTATAATCGTTCTATTTTATTCTTAGTTACTGTTCATGTCCCACTGTACCTGATTTATCACTTAAACTTTATCCTAGGCGTGTATGTATTGGGAAAACACAGTGTACGTAGGTTTCAATAGTATCTGTGGTTTCAGGCATCCAACTGGGGGTCTTGGACCATACCCCCCGCAGGTAAGGGGGGAACTATATATCATTTGTCATCTGAGAAACTGCCAGATAATCCAATTATTGTCTCTGAGACCAAGCTCAGTAACAGTGACGGAGACAACTGAGACTCTTTTGCCTGTCTTATTAGCTTACGAGATCATATTTCTCGAAACATCTCTTTATTATATCTTTTAGGAAACACAGTTGCTCATTGAATAGGTACCAATAAAGAACCTTTATTTAAAGTAAATACTGTGTTACTTCTTCCCCCCATTTCTCTTAAGCACTAGAAGTGGCCCCTAAAAGAGTGGACATTTAATGAGATGGAAACGTCCCCGATGGCTGGCGCTGCGCTTTGTGGAACGGTTTTATACTGAACACAGTGTGACGACTAGTCTTCAGTGGGAATAGCAGTGCCCCAAAGAGCGAATTATTAAACATTGTTGCTCAAATGACACTCTGAGGTATTAAAGTCTGCTCTTTGTTGGATGAATGTTGATAATAGTAATTTTAAAACTTGTGTAAACCCTTTCTGAATCCATTGGCTAGACAGTCACCTTTTGCTGTGAGGAGAAGAAGCCATGAATAAGAAGGCCTTTGTTTTCAAAAAGTTTCTAATCTACCAGGAAAGGTATGTACTACCCATTAGGTAAACGTGGAGACCACGGCCCCATGCAGAGTGGATGCAGAGTGGAAGTTGTCGCACAGCATGGGACAGTGTCGGGGGAGTTGAGAGGTGACGGAGATTCCTTCTGGTCTGAGGGAAGCAGGGAAGTGCACCGGGGGGATGTCTGGGCATGGCTCTGGACAAACGTCACGGGTGAAGGGAACACTTTCTGTATTTGGGACACATGGAAAATACCACTGGCCACAGGTTTGGGGGAAGGTCCGTGGGGGGAAGGTCTAGCTTTCGGACTTCACTTGGTGGCCAGCAGAGTTTTCTGATGGTGGAGGTCACACGCGGGGCAGGATGGCACTACCACCTGTGCCAATACCTAGTGCTTTGGAGCGACCACCGCAGTGCTTCTCGTCCCAGGGATCGGGGCAGGTTTCCTCAGCCGACCCTGGAATCGTGAGCAGTAGAGGGAGCGAGGGCGCATTTAAGGAAGAGAAAAGGAGTGAGTGAGACCAGCATCACCCTCCCTACGGTCCCAGCAGTGCTGGGCACAGCGCTTGTCCTGGGGGACTTCATTGGGAGTTTGCTGAATAAAACGGCAGAAGGACGGGGGGAGGGGAGGGGCGGGATGCTTCCACGGAGAATCATCAGCATCCACCCCTCACCTGTGTGTGGGAAAGGCGTGCGGTTCCAACATGGTTAAGTGGAACGGGACGATCTCTCACGAGTACCGTCAAGGAAGTGGAAAGTACGTTTACACTTTGGGAACATTGATAGCCCATAATATGTCAAATATACTAGTGTGATGCACTTTCAGTGTAAATTTATTTTCCCAAGTGGTTTAATTATTTATACCTAAAAAATAAGTAGAAGAGATTTTCCCCCCTAAATATATTCTTCCCGTGGGGCATTGATTAAAATGTACCTACCGCTTTTCTACATCTCGTTTAACTAAGATACCTTGGCCATTCACCCCATCAGTTTGTGGTTTCTCCACCCAGAATGCTTTAGTGTCTTTTGCCATCATGACTTATTAGCAAATCACGTGCAAATATATTAAGTTCAGTGCGTTCGTGTTCATAGAAGAGTTATTCATAACAGCCAAAAGGTGGGCGCAACCGAGGTTTTCGTCAGGGGATGAGTGAATAAATAGAATGTGGTATGAACACACAGTGGATTATAATTCCGCATTAAAAAGGGAGGGAATGCTGACACAGGCTATAGCGTGGATGAGCCCTGAGGACATTATTCTAAGTGAAATGAGCTGGTCGCAACGGGACGGGTGCTGCACGACTCTCTCACAGAAAGTGACTGGAGGAGTCAGACTCGTAGAAACAGGAAGTCAGGCGGCGGTGGTCAGGGCGGGGGTGTGGGGAGTTGTTTAATGGGTCTGGAGCTTCATTCTGCAAGATAAAAGGAGTTTTGGAGATTGGCTGCCCAATAATGTGAATGTACTTAACATGACTGAACCGGGCACTTACAATGGTTGAGATAGTAAATTCACATTATGTGTATTTTACCATGATTAAAAAACATATGCATTTAATATTGAGTTTAGTGCCAGGACTAACCTGTGGGAGGTGCCACCGTCAACAGTGATCTGTTTCAAGAGTCCAGCTATCTATTGTTCTGCTTCTTGTCTTTGTGACAGTGAGAACGAAGGTGGATTTCTTCTAGCCAGTCCTGTGACATTGGGAAAGTCCCTTCCTTTCTTTGAGTCTCGGTTGATTCATCTACAGAATGGGAATGACAACATGTACCTTACGCGCAGGCTTGAGAATTAATGAGATGCGGCGTCCCTAGCACAGAGCAGGAGCTCAAAGCACGGCCGTTGCATGGAGTTCCCTGAGGAATTAGGTGTTCTTGTTCAGTGTGGAAGAGCAAGGGCACTTCCACAAACATGCTTTCCCACTTGCCAGGCACTCCACTGGGGACCAGAGGTGTTCTGGTGAGTGAGAGGCTGTAGCTGCACCCTCATCGCTGTTGTACGCCGGGACAGGAGAGGCAGACAGTGTATCAGGGTGTGAAATGCCCTGATCGGGATAAATGCCAGAACGGGGCCACTGCTTCACTGGTCAGCGTGGGGGTGAAGGGATGTCTGACCGCTA
>PVKM010032391.1:0-16431 GCA_004027735.1 Carollia perspicillata
GACTATTAACATGAACCAAACTAAAGTCTCTGTCTCAAGTTTCTTCGCACTACCCATCCATCACTCCGATGTTCAGTCTGACATTTTAGATCCTCCAAAACCCAGTCCTGACCACTTGGCAGCCCCACCTTCCACTATGTTCCTTTATGTATCCCAGGGTCCAGGCAATCTGGATATACAGTTTCCTGTGACCTGCCTCATTTCCAAAACCACCCCTGCCAGTCTTTGGTCACACTATCCTACCTTCCAAATACCCTCTTCTTTCCAATGCTTCTAATGAGCACCGGTACAATTTAAATGCCACCTCTTCAGTTGAAATGCTCTTCCACATCCCCAAGGGGGCAGTATCACTCCCTCCACTTATCACCTAAGCAGTTTGTCTGAACCCCTTTTATAGCACCTATCAAATTCCTATTAGTTTTCTTTCTTTCTTTTTTTTTTTTTTTGGTGCTCCTAATTCTCCGTACCAGATGATTCCTTCCTTGTCTGTAGGAATGATGTTGTATTCATCTTTGTATCCCTCAGAACAGAGCTGCTTAAGGAGAGTGCCATGGCACAGTGGTATATACCATGAACAAGTTAAAGATGCTCTCTGTACCAGGAGTGTCCAGCCTCTTGGCATCTCTGGGCCACAATGGAAGAAGAGCTGTCTTGGGCCAGACATTAAATACACAAATACTAATGAAAACTGATGAGCAAAAAAAAAAAAAACATTTGAGGTAAATTTACAATGTTGTGTTGGACCACATTCATAGCCATCCTGGACCGCATAAGGCCCGCAGGACACAGGTTGGACACCCCTGTGTCTAAACAGTGATCCCGCAGCTCTCCAAGCAGCCACAAAGGGACTTCAGTAGCCAGAATCCCCAACTGCTCAAACCTCAAGCATTCTCAACCAGGCAGACGCCATTATGATAACTTCAGAAGCACTCAGAAGACACAACGGCACATAGTACACAGTAGACGCCCAAGAAATAGTTGCAAAATTGTACCTATTCCCCTTTCGAACACTATCCCCAACATCACTTAACATATAAACCAGACCCTCTTTGAACATTTTCGCTGAATATGTTCTAGTTATCTTTTTAATAATCACCTCTTCATTAGCTGGTTATAATTGCCTTACTATCCAAAGCCCACATCAATACTTTATTGCATAAAATAGCCAAGAATATGAACAATTCAACATGAAGAAATTCAAAGAGTAAAGTTCAACATTATAGGAAAAAGAAACACAAATGCCACTTTATTAAATGAGCTTAAAAATTTTTTAAGGAAAAAATGTATTTCTGTCCAATTATGGTGAAACAGAAATATCCATGCATCTCACAGTAGTACAAGCTGATAAAATATTCTTGAAAACAGCATGGCAAGCCATAAAAACATTCATACCATGTTAACAATAATGTACTCAAAAAGTTTATCCTAGAGATATAATTAGTCGGGAAAAAATACAATAATATCTGTTTTAATATAGATTAAAGTATCAACTGAAAACCAGTCAATAACATAAAAACCTAACATAAAGAGATTTCAGTAGCCCTGGCTGGTGTGGCTCAGTGGATTGCATACCGGCCTGTGAACCACGGAGTCACCAGTTCAGTGCCTGGGTGCAAGCCTGGCTTGTGGGCTGGGTCCCCAGTGGGGGACACGCAAGGAGCAACCACACATTAATGTTTCTCTCCCTCTCTTTCTCCCTCCCTTCCCCTCTGTCTATTAAACAAATAAAATCTTTTTTAAAAAAAACATATTTAAGTAAATTATGATCACATGACTTGATGAAATATTTGCAGGCTTTAAAAATGTTACATAAATTAAACAGTGACACCTTTAACATGGAACTGTTTCATGATCTAGTACACAGAAAACATTTAAATTATATGCATCATTATTTAAAATGAGCAAAACATATTTTAATGGAATGCCAAAAAAAATCAACTATTTTAGTGGACTAACCCCAATATTAACAATTTATTAAGTATCCTAACTTAAGAAAGTCACACCATACTGAGGGCATAGAGGAGTTCCACAACACAAACTTGATACAGTCTCAAGAAGAAGCCCACCCCTCCCCATAATGTCCACTCTGGCCTTAACTGAAAGCCTTCCTACACTCCTTACCACGATGACCTATGACACCCCCAGATCCTAGCTTTCCAAAACAACAAACCACCCTGGCTGGTCTTCTGATCATCATCCCCATGACCCTGTGGGGGACGAATCGTGTAACACAAGCATATACTCATGAAACAAAGAATCCCTGCAACCAAGTATTATTTTAGCAATCAGCAAGTAGCCAAGCCCACATTCAATTATAAATCCTAAAAGTACAGAGTACTGTCACATTAAAGTCTCTGGGATTCTCAAGGAACTTGCAGACTCAGTGGTGGACTGAGTCACAGTGAAAAAGCAGCATGGACTCACGGACAGATCAAAGATCTAGTGACCAGGAGACCCCCCTACAGTTAAAAAGGGAAAAACTGTTATTTTAACCACAAGAAACAGAAAACTAAAAACTCCAGCTTAAAACAAATGAGTAAAAAGTAGCTGGCAATGTCTTGTAAATCTCGTGCAGCTAGAGTCCAAAAGGCAGGATGGCAAGTCATTTTACTAACACATGCAGCTGTCTGGAGCTGGTGATGTCTAACAGAAGACTGGCAGTGAAGATATGTTACGAACATGCCCTTAGCACTGATGTTCCACAAGGACAATACTAAAACAATCTTCTAGTTGTTGTTCTGTAGTATTATCATTTTCTAAGTTTAATAATGGAAGACCAAAGTAGTATAATGGTCCAAGAAGTTAAATTACTATGAAACAATAAATATTTCTTTACTTAGCAGAACATTTCAGCAAAAGATAAATAATTTGAAGGACCAATACAACCATTGTGTGGAGGGATCACAACCATTAGGAAAAGAGTTTAAACTTTTTCTATTGATAGAAACAAAATCTAGATACTGTTCTCACTATCTAGATCCAAAAATGCAGATATATGGACCTGGCTGGTATGGCTCAGTGGATTGAACATGGGCTGAGAACCAAAGGTTCACCAGTTCGATTCACAGTCAGGGCACATGCCTGGGTTGCGGGCCAGGTCCCTAGTGGGGGTGCGTGAGAGGCAACCACACATTGATATTTCTCTCCCTCTCTTTTTCCTTCCCTTCTCTTCGCTCTAAAAATAAATAAAATCTTTTTTTTAAAAAGCAGATATATAGTCATTCGTGACAACATACACACAGCAGATAACAGGGAAAACAATTCAACAGTTAACTGAGAGCACAAGGTGATGACCACTCCAGAATGTTGACACAGAAACCGGAAGACCTCTCCAGTCCCAATCACACTGACAGGGTGAGCTCTCATGCAGTCACGCATTCAGAACAGAGGTAGAAGATTAACCTACCCTCACTTCTCTTCAAACAAACTGACACAGCGGCAGGCTGTCTCTTTGGAGACTGTTCGGCATCATCCAGTCTGTTCCAGAAGTAGCCTTTCAGTCAGGACTCACATCTCCAGGCTACCATTCTTCCACCCTGTCCCACCTCCTACTTTCTGGCCAGAAACTCTCATCTAGATTAAGTCTCTCATGTCTCTTTCTCAGATTTTACCAAGTCCTTGTTTTCTAAATAAGGCTCTCCTAAACTTTACTCACCTGCAGTTCACTGCACTGGGTATCACCCAAATAGCCCATCAGAGCTCTTTATAATTTCTGAAAGAGAGAGAAGGGAGCTTTTAAATACACAGTAGAAAATACCATTGCTAATATATCAGTTCTGCAGCATATGTATCCAGTATTCACAGCATACAGTTTGTTGGTCTGCAGTATTTCAATAAAATGTAGCATAACCAGCCAGGACCAAGAGTCCTGAGATAAGAGTCCAGAGATACAGTAAGTTTGGTTTAATGTTTCTACTACTTAGCAGTGTGACCTTGGACAAGTCACCTGACTTCTCCAGGCCTAAAAATCCTCATCTAGAAAATAAAGACAGGCTAGACGGAAGCAGTAGAGCCTATTACCATGGAAAGAGCACAAGCTTTCCAAGACAGAACACCAGCACCACTACTTACCAATCTGGTGACGTTATGTCAGTTCACGTTTAGTCTTAATTTCTTCCTTTGCAAAATGTAAGTAACAAAGACTATTGCGGAGTTGTTATGAGAATTAAAGGAGAGATGAGTTATAAAAAGTGAATGGTAAGGATCCTGTGCAGCATATCATACAATTCCACAGATGGTAATTATCACCATTACCCAGCCCTAAAGTTACATGACTTCAATTCACAAATATTTATATTCCTAAGATATCAATAAATCAAAAACTTTACTAACCTGACAGTGTAATTAGCTGTCTGAGTGTTTCATTAACAATTCAATTACAGTTATCTTCAACTGATGGTAGTTTAAGATTATCGCTATTACTTAACATCACAGGAAATAAGAGTGGAATAGTCCCTGCATAACCTCTAAACTGGCTCAGTGGCCACACCTTCCCTACCTCTGCCCCTGCTTTCACTGCTACCAGTGCAGCTCAGCAACAGAGAGACCTCCCAAACGCCCAATGACACCCACTGTTTTCTATGGTCAGCTCAGGGGAAGAAGACTAAAGGTGGAGGAAGGAGAACAGAGGCTTTTCTTTTTATTCTTTTTGACTTCATACACTTAAGTGTATGCTCAAATTTGCTCACCACAGCATGCATCAGTTTTACACAAAAATAAATAAAAATAAAAAATTTTAAAGAATATTAGATATGCATATTGCTTATTGATAGGATGGTTGCCTTACAGAACTATTTTCACAAGAATTTCTACAAAAGAAAGCAAGAAGGCAAATTCAGATGTGCCAAGAACATCTTAAATGTGGCACAGGGATAACAAAAATCACAAGCATTCACACTGCAGAATGGTTCAGTCAAAAAATATGCTATGGCCCTGGTTGGTGAGGCTCAATGGATTGAGCACTGGCCTGTGGACTGAAATGTCACTGCTCCATTCCCGGTCAGGGCACATCCTGGACTGCAGGCCAGGTCTCCAGTTAAGGGAGTGTGAGAGGCAACCAATCGATGTCTCTCTCACACATCAGTGTTTCTCTCCCTCGCTTTCTCCCTCATTTCCTCTCTCTAAAAATAAATAAACAAACAAAATTTTAAGTATGCTATGCGTTCATGAACCAATCAGTTTTGCTTTTCTGTTTGTTTTTGTTCAAAAGCAAGATGAATATACAAACTCAGGTTTCACCAGACAACTTTCTGCTCTTAGAGAAACTGACCCAGTAAAATTTACACAAGTAAACAAACTGGTGTGATTCTTTGGTAATACGCTGAAAAACTTTCAATTTGTTTTAAACAACTGATGGCTTAAAAAAATTTTACATGTAAATTCAAAGTCTTCATGTTATATCTACAATATTATTTTTTTAAGAAATATTAACTCAATTAAATTCAGGATTACTCAAAAGTATTACCCAGCCACCCCTGAAGCTACAGACCACTGTTTTATGCTCCTTCTAGCCAATGCTACTGAAATAATCCTGACTACACCCATCAATTTAAATGAACTGTAAACTGGTGTGGCTACTCCACACATTTCAGAGTTCTCTCCTAGAAAACATTTCAGAATATTACCTAGAAATCAAATTATATTTGTATATGCACTTACTGAAGTTTATGAAAATAAACCACCAGAACAATTTGCTTATGATTTCTAAGTAGCCCCTCCCCCTCTCTTGTGAGTTGATAAACTTGGCCCTCAATCTTCTATTCATTTGGAACAATAGCCAAAGGACCTTATTTCTTGAGCTGGGTCTATATCTGGATCTTAAATACAGTCTGACAATTATAGACTAATTTGCATTTAATATTAATACCTAGTCTACCTGTTACACAAAAAACAAAAATGCACATATAAGATCTGGTCTACTTATTTGTAGGCCCCTCTGCAATATATTCTTAGCCTTCCGTGAACACGCTGTATATTTTTAAACTGCACAAGGCCCTTTACAAGTAGGAATGATCTCTGCTGTTGTTTAGCATCACTCCCCTGTTCATTAAAGCACTGGGCCCTCCATAAATGTACGTGAACTTTAAAACAATATAGTTTAAATATTTATGGTATCAGAAAATTAAACTGTTTGCTAACAGTTGCAAAAGTCAAGTTTACCAGCTGATAGGTACTTACTGGCTCCCAAAAACCACAGGCTTACCTAAAAATAGTGTCCTAGCTTCCCAGCTGAAAGCACGGGCTAGAAAAGCTACATCTCGGTAGAGCTCAAAGACACAGACTTCTGCTTCACCACCACCCTCATCGCCGACCCCCATTGCTGGGGCATCTCCCCGTTTAGTAGACTTTGTGTAACGCCTTGTTTGGTGGCCAACCACTAACTTCACTTTGAAGCAAATACTAACACTTTACATGGTCAACATGTGTGAAATTGTGGAAAATGTCTTGACACAATTTAGGCCAAACACTAGCCACACAAGATTATCTATTTCTAAATATTAAATTTTAGACTACAAATGAACATCTCCATAGGCCAAAAAGTCGATCACCGGTTCCTTTCCACAAAGGAATCTATAAATTTAAAAATAAAAAATAAAAGGTTCAGATTGGGAAGTCTAAGACATGAATATGACTCCATCTGTAAGCTGAAAATAAATAAATTTTAAAATCCTTATTTTCTCTGCCAAGAATAAAAATAAATGTGATACACACAAGCACTGCTGAGTTTCAAACACAAGCAAATGTGGTGTGTGCACTTACAAAAGGATCTTGGTTTATGTCCACCTTCCTCTCCCAAGCTTTTTTTTAAGGCAAAATGTCAATTGTATGCCTCAATCTGGAAAAAAATAAAAGCACGGCTTATTCTTTTTAAACAGATGTTGCGATAGATATGAAAAAGTTTGCAAGACAATTTCAAAATCCAAATGCTACCCAGATGTGTTTAAAAAAAAATCAAAAAACCCTGCAGTAACCAATCAATCTACCATAACTTAATTTTCTCAATAAACCATAGTAAAGTATGTTTAAAGTTCAGAAAATTACTTGTAAAAAATGTAAAATCCGCAAACTTTTCTCCTTCTCTTCAGTACTGAATACTGTTTACTAACACAACAGCAATAAAGTCCTTTAAACCCAAAGCATTAGAAGTTACATTACATAGAGCAACACTTTTAATTCACACACCACGTGACCAGGAAATAATGACAAACCAGGCTTATCCCTAAAAAGCTAAACAAAACTCAACACTATCATTTTTATTTCAAAAATAACTATGAGAGAGACAAGTACTATCCCATTTTTCAGAAAATAAAAACAGGAGTGACTGATGTGCCTAAAATAATTCTTTGCAATGGAAAAGGTGTACTTTACAAGAGCCCCTCAAACTGGAGTCACACAAAATCCACATACATAATCACTGACACTCAGTAGACAGAATGAGTGATGGACACCAAAACACAGGTAAAATTAAGACATCCAATTAAAGTCACACGAGAAAATTTAAATAGGCAAACTATAATTACTCCTGGTTAAGATACCGGTCAAGGGTAGCCGCAAATAATATCTGGCTCAGGGTAAACTCCTCTATGGCTAAGTATGCTGAAGCTACTGAAAAGTTTGGTACACTTGACATATTTTTCCTTTCTAAATCTAGCCCTGCCTATACACCCATCTGACTAAGTTATTTGGGAAATAAAGACCGACCCATGAAATTACTAGTCTCAGCCTCACCTTTATGAGTTGATTAAAATAAAGAGAAAAAAAGTAAAACATTTTTAACTTCAGCCTCACCTTACACATCTCACCAGCACTGTAGTTCTTTAGTGATCACTTCATCCAATTCCTGAGGCAAATAGAAAAGTAAAATGTGTCCATACAACATCAGTAATAGTCATAATCAGTAGCAAACATTTGATCAGCCTGAAGTGAAATGGCATCTAAACTTCAAATGAAAAGTTACCAAAATGGCACAGTATGAGGCTTTGTAAATGAGTCTTGCTTGAAAACAAAAATAATTCCTTTCTGTGATATAAAATAGATTACAAAATGTTCTTAAAATCCAAAACATAAAAAAGTCATCTCTTTTAGTACTTACTGACCTTACTTTTTTAAAAAAGAAGAAGAAAAGGAGGAAAAGAAGAAATGAAGGAGAAGAAATCTCATTACTCTGAGCCGAGAAGGTAAAATTAAGAACTAGCCAGGACAACTTTCCCCCCCTCCCCCCGCCCCGCCCAGGAATCCACTGTCCCTGGAGTTATACATATTCTATTAATGATTTGCCTGAAAAGCGTGAGTTATGAAGGAGAAGGAATAACCATTTGGAGTTTCAAACAAAACCTAAGGAACCTAATCCAGGAAGAATCCTTAGACCCTGGCTTCCATCTCTGTCTGAAGGACCCTCAGCAAAGGGGAGGGTGTAGAAGGCTCAGATAATTTGGGAGGAAGAGGAATCCAAATCCCTTGATAAAACTACAGTCTCTGAGCCCTAGAGAAGGGGAGCCCTCCAGAATCTCCAGGAAAGGGTAGTCGTTTTCATTTGTGTAGATGTACTTGCGGCCCAAAGAGAATTTCCGAGGAGGGGGTGGAGAAAGGGGGGGGAAAAAGTGAAGCTCAGGAAAGAGCCCTCGGCGAAGGAAAGAGGGAGGCGCACCCCTGACCCACTTTTCCCCAGGCCCACCCTTCGGCCCCCGCCCCACCCAGTGCAAGTCCGAGCCCTGTGGGGGCGATCGAGCGGGGCGTGGGAGGCCCGCACGCTCCCCACCCCCAGCCGCGACCCGGAGGGAAGCGTGCAGGGAGGTTGGACTCCCCCTTGCGGAGTGCCCGGGGCTGAAAAGACCTCTCGCCGGCTCCCGGCCCGGGTCTGTACGGCCCCCTCTAGAACCTGGGCCAAGGGCGCCGCGGCCCCCAGCGGAGGAGAAGGGGACCGAGGAGGGGAAGAAGCTGTAAACAGCCCCAGCGTCCGGGCCTCGCCTCGAAGAGCCCTGCGTCTCAGGCCCCGCCGTGGGCCGCCGGGGCCCCCAGCCGGCCCCGGGGCCGCCCCTCCCGGGGCCCAGGGGAGCGGAGGGGAGTCCGGTCCCCTTCTCGGAGGGCTACGGCATCTCGCAGAGCGGTCCCAGCAGCAGAGAAGGGGGAAGTCAGGACTTACCTGTCATTACTTTCTACGCCATCTTGGATCCACTTGTCAACGTCCCCACAAAGCATTATGGGTAAGAAAGAGCCTTTAAAGTGACTCCCCCCCCCCCCCGCCCTCGGCCCCCGACTCCCGCCTCCGCCGCCGGCACCGCCCCTCGGGCCGCACCTCCTGCCCGGAAAGTTGCCCCCGGTGGCTGACTGGCCTGGGCACCCTCGGCCGGGCCCCCTTCCCTCCTCTGGGCCCTGTGCATTTAAAAGTCACCCCCATTTTTTTAGCTTTGGGTAGCTTTGGGTTTTTCTCTTTGCTCCAGCCCCTGGCCTCCCTTCCCCCCACTCCTCCCTGCTCGCCAGTTCCCTTTGCCCCGCCGCCCTCCTGCCCTGGCAGACACCCCACGTCTGCATTTAATCAGCCCGAGGTTTCCCTGCTGCTGGCAGCAAAGAGTTGCTCATTGATTTATTTATGCGCATTATGTGTCTGTTATTGCTCCAGATCTTCGGTGTACGGCTGCGGGCTCCAACGACCCACTTCTCGCTCCGGGAAGCCGGGGGTCGCTTCAGGGCCCGGCAACCTTGCAGACCAGCCGGCACTCTGACTCCTGCATTCATGGGAAGAAAGGTTCTGGAGCCGTCGGGCTCCAGGATCTAGCGACACTGTGTCCCGGAGTCAACCAGCGTCTGAGAGCGTTTGGGGGAGGGGGGCGGGTAGGGGAAATAAGCAAAATGCAACTTTCACCCTGTTTACTCCCCCTCCCGCTGCCTCCTCCCTTCAGCCAGTAACGTGATCTAGGACCCTCTGGGTAGGGATTCCTCCCCTAGGAATGTGGGCTCTACTGACTCTACACTTTTACCGCCCGGGGTGCGTGCGGATCGTGACTTCCCGGGGCAAGTAACTTGGGGCACGGGCACCGGCTCGTGCGCAAAGGCGCTCCAGCACCCGCGGGAGGGCCCCCGAGAGGGTTCGGGGGTGGAAGGAGGGTGTGCCCGCCAGGGTCCATCTGGCGAGTCCCAGCATGCTGATAAGCCCAGGCAGCCGGGCAAGGGGAAGACTGCGGACACCACTCCTGTCCAGAGGTTGTGGAGGAACGCAGTCTCCAGGCTGCAACTGAGGGCGCTGGAAGTAGGGGGCGCCCAGACGCTGGCGGGGAACCCCAGCTGACGACCCCGCAGCCCACGCCCGCCGCCTGGGCCGCTGCTGGAACCCGCGGGCTCTTTGCCGGGGAGCTAAGCTCTCTCCCTGATACTCGCCGCCGGCTTTCGGTTGTGTTGGGCGACCTGGCGTAGTCTCGCATGTCCCTGGCGGCCGTTGGGCAGTCCCCTCGCCCTCTCACTTCCCGGTGCCGCTGGTCTCTGCTTTGCATACTTTGGGGCCCTGCTCTGGCTGCTTTTTTCTTTTTTCCCCCAGGCGAATTTTTTAAGAGGTGTCCAAGGGAAAAATGCTCCAGGACATCAGTGATGGTGAAACTACACTCGGTACAAAATGCTGAATGACTCTGAAATTAGAGGAATGCTCGGTTATTAATCATCCCCAACTTCGGTGCACTGGGAGGGCTTCGGGCAGTGGGGCTACCCAAGGGTTCTACACTCCTCCAGACCCTTGGAGAAACCTCTGTCGAGGAACCTGGTCGGTTGCTGACACGAGCCCTGCCCCCGGGGAGCGAAAAACTCCACCAAGCAATTGTTCCTGCCAGATGGGAAGAATGAGGTGTAGACTCATTAAGGGATTGGCCCGGGGTCAGCGGTGAGGGAGGGAGCGAGGTAATGAGTCACTCCCAGCCGAGAACGCGTCGTGCCGGGGAGGGACCTCCCCTGAGTCACCTGCTTTCTCAGAGCTACGAGTGAGTTGGATAACTGGAGCCAGGTTCCAGTTCAAGCAGCCACGCGGGGCTGTGGGCTAGGGATCGGGGCTGCCACCGGCTCTCCATCAAAGTCTGCTGCTGCCCCCTTTAACGAAGGCTCCGAAGTCTCTGAAGTCTCTTTTTCGGGATTCCCCGGTTGCTCCTTTTCCAGTTCCCCTTCAGCTACCAGTGTGCACTGATTGAATGGTTGCTTTGTGAGTGCAGGACACCTCTAGGTGTGTGGTCAGTTTCCTATAATTAAACACTAACTACGCTGAGGGCAAGTTCTGTGCCCCCCAAAGCGTTTCTTTAAGTAGGTCCCTTTCTTTGCCTACAGGCCTTGAACCAAAGAAGAGCTTAATTTATGTACCGGCCTGGCCCATTCGCTCACTCCAGAGTGCATCCCGGTCCTTCCTTTCCTCCCATACCACGTGTTGCCTGAGCTAGAAGCCTCCTAACTCTCCCCCCTCCCCCCGCCTCCACAAGGACCCCTACAGTCCATTCTCCCTCTGACCAACCCTGTGACATTTGTGATGTAAATGGATCTCATGACTCCTCTGCTTAACTCCACCAAAGGTGTCCCTATCACAATTAGAATAAAACCTGAATACCTAACCAAGGCCACAAGCCCCTTCTGAAGTGGTTCCTGCCTCCCCTTCCTCACTATGATCCCAGCACTGGCCTTCTCTCTTGCCCTGCAACACCCCAAGCTTGCTTCCAGAAGGAACCTTGTTTCCCAGCTCTGAGGATCATCTTTTCAGCACTCGGGGCTCTTCTCGAATGTCACCTCCTCAAAGAAGATTTTCGTGATCCCCTTAACCAAAGCAGGTCACTCTCGACTCTCTTAACCGTGGGTTAGAAATTCCCTCATTACTTTGTTAACTGTTTCTTATCTGCCCTGCCCCGTTGGAGTTTAAACTCCATAAGGGCGCAGACCTTGTCTGGCTTGTTCACTCAGGGCCTGGACCAGGGCCTGGCACATAATAGATGCTCCACAAATATCTGTTGAATGACCAAACTTATCAAAGCGCTGAGTGATGATGAAAGAGGGTGCTGAAGAAGCCTGGAATGAGCTGCTAAGGACCCTATCCTTCATCTCTTCAGACCACTCCCACTGTGTACAGTTAGATGTGGGCAGATAGGAATGGAGCTGGGGGAAGAGCCACTTGGCCAGCATGAATGCTCCCCTCATTCTGACTCTGGTCTGAGGAACACACAGCTCCAAATAGTAATTCCTCAGTCCCTCCTCTTGCTCTTTCCTTGTTTTTCCCTCCCCATTGCCCTGAGTGAGGAAAGACTCCAAACCTATGGCTCCTGCTGATAGATTTCTCCTGAGCCTCAGACTCCTATCCAACAATGTGTCCACATCTCCACTTGGCCCGGTCATACACATCCCAAAGTCAGCATGTCCAGGAGTGAATTCTTGATCTCTCCCCCAGAGATGCTCCACCATGGTCTTCCTTGGTCTTGTTATTAGCAACTACACCCTTAAAATTGTTCAGGCTGCTCAGACTGGTGTAGCTCAGTTGGTATGGGCATCTTTCTGCAGAGTGAAAAGTCACTGGTTCAATTCCTGGTCAGGGCATATGCCTGGGTTGCAGGTTCTGTCCCCTGCCGAGGCATGTGTGAGAGGCATCTGATTGAGGTTTCTCTCTTGCATCCGTGTTTCTGTCCCTCTCTTTCTCCCTCCCTTCCCCTCTCTAATAAGTAACTAGATAAATAAAATCTTTAAAATTGCCCAGGTCACATTCCCTCCTGGCTTTCTCTCAAATTCTACCTCTAATCCATCTGCAAATCCAGCTTTGCCTTTAAAATATCCAGTATCTGTCCACTTTCCATCACCTCCACTGTAGCCACTCTGGTCCAATTCACTACAATCTCCTCCTGTTTGCCCCCATCAATATATTCCCAACGTAACCGCCAACACTGGTTTTGATAAAATTAAATCAAATTCTGTACCTCCTCTGCACGTAACTCTCTGATCTCCACTCATCTTATTCCGAGGAGGAGCCTGAGTCCCGCACAATTTGCCTCCCCTCATCTCTCTGACCTTGTCTCCTGCCTCTCCCACTGGCTCTCTTCAGCCATGATGGGCTCCGTTTTGAGAGTTGCCTCCTCCAGTGATATACCCACATGGCTTACTCCTTCGCCTCCCTGAAGCCTTTGCTCACCTCATTGAGTCTCTTTCTCATCATTCAATTAAAAATTTTGGCATCCTTAACAAGCATTCTATATCTTCCCCTTCTTGTTTGTTTTCCAGAGCATTTACTGCCTCCTAACATAATAAATAATTTGTCTAGTTATTCAGTTTCTGCCTGCCTCTCTCCATGTGAAGTGTCAGCTTGCAGATCACCAAATGCTTGTGTTTGTTGTTGAGAATTACATGTCCCAGCTGTGCCCTTGTGGCTAGCTGGGACCATGTGACTAGTTCTTGCAAATGGAGTTAGAGCAAAAGTGCGACTCCGAATGGGCACGTGGAAATCTGCCTGACCAAAAATACATGCGTTGGACTCTCAGCTGATCAGACAATAGAACTTTAGTGTGCTAACCCAGTGAGAACTTGGGATCTATTTGTTATGGCATTTAACACTTTAATTACTACATCTAGGTTACTCCAGCTCACTAGCCTGGAAGCTCAGTGAAGGCAAGGACTTATATATATAAGTTTTGTTCATTATTGTGTCTATCCTCAGTGCCCAAAATAGAGTTTGGCAAAAAAAAAAAAAAAAAGGTACTTAATAAATATTTATTGAACGAATGAGTGAATTGTCTTTTCTACTACCAATCATGAAAATTAATCAGTGATTGGCAAAGAAAGGACAGTAAGAAAGGGTTTTTGTTGTTGTTGTTGTTAAGAAGTAGAAACTGTGAGTTTCTAGAGAATCATTGGCTACAAGACTTGGGTAAAACTAAAGAAAGTTCCCTTGAGTTTGGTTCTCTGTTTTCATTTTTTCCTTTTCTTCTACCTCTTCCCAGGTGTCTGTTCCCCTCTCACCCTCCTTCACTCTCTCTGTCTCCTTTCCTCCTCCTTTTGCTTTCATGGATTTCCTTTTCTTCTCACTTAATCTAACAAAATTCACTGCCTATTAATTTGAACACTTAGATAACATGAGTTTAAAAAAAGAAATATTAAATCCTTGGAATCTTACACTCCCCTTCGACTTTTTAGCTCAACTTGTTTAAGTTTTTATTTATTTACTTTTTTTAGAGAGAGAGGGGAAGGGAGGGAGAAAGAAAGGGAGAGAGCCCTGGCTGGTGTGGCTCAGTGGATTGAGCACCGGCCTGTGAACCAAAGGGTCACAGTTCGATTCCCAGTCAGGGCACATGCCTGGGTTGCAGGGTAGGTACCCGGTGGGAGGTGCGTGAGAAACAATCACACGCTGATGTTTCTCTCCCTCTCTTTCCCTCTGTTTAAAAATAAATAAAATCTTAAAAAAAAAAAAAAAGCCCTGGCTGGTGTAGCTCAGTGGATTGAGCGCAGGCCTGCGAACCAAACAACCGCGGTTCACTTCCCAGTCAGGGCACATGCCTGGGTTGCAGGCCAGTTCCCAGCCGGGGACACATGAAAGGCAACCGCACATTGATATTTCTCTCCCTCTCCCCTTCCCCTCTAAAGATAAATAAAATCTTTAAATTAAAAAAAAAAGAAAAGAAAGAAAGTAAGGAGAGAAACATCAGTGTGTGAGAGATGCATGACCGCCCTCACACACCCCCAAATGGGGACCTGGCCAACAACCCAAGTTTGGGCCCAGACTGGGAATAGAACCAAAGACCTTTCGGTTGGCAGGCTGGTGCTCAATCTGCTGACCCACACCAGCCAGGGCTACTTTTTAGCTCAATTTAATTTCTAGTGTTAGTGGACCAGGTATTTCAGACTAACCCTCCCATTAGGACAACTAAAACAAAACATCTTCTTGAACACCTGTGGAAGGTTAACAAAAGCACAAAACTACCAGGGGTAGACAGAATAAGGAAGTGATTCTGAAATTTGGGGTCCTCGAGCCTTAGGGCCCTGGGCTCTTGTGACAACAACTTGAATCAAAAGTAAATGTCACCTCACACCCATTAGGATAGCTGTCACCCAAAAAATGGAAAATGGGGGCAAGGATGTGGAGAAATCAGAACTGTGCACAAAGGTACTGGAAAATGTAAAATGGTGCAGCCACGGTGGAAAACGCTATGGCTGTTCCTCAAAAATTTAAACAGAATTACCACATGACGCAGCAATCCCGCATCGGCACACACACCCAAAAGAACTGAAAGCAGGGATTCAAATGGATATTGTACACATGCTCACAGCAGCCTTACTCACAAGAACAAAAAGGAGGAAGCAACCCAAGTGTCCATCAACAGGTGAATGAATTAAAAAATATGGTATGTCCATACAGCAGAATATTATTCAGCTTAAAAAGCAAGGAAATGCCGACAGGCTACAAGGTGGTTGAACCTTGAGGACACTATACTAAGTGAAATAAGTCACAGAAAACAAATTACTGCATGATTCAATTTATATGAGGTACCAATATAAACAGTAAAATGACAACAAATTCACAACTATCAACAATTGAACCTAAAAACAAAAACCAACTAAGCAAATAACTAGAACAGGAACAGAATCACAGAAATGGAGATCACATGGAGGGTTATCAGTGGGGAGAATGGAGGAAAAGTTACAGGGAATAACAAGTAAAAATGATAGGTACAAAATAGACGGGGAGGTTAAGAATAGTATGGGAAATGGAGAAGCCAAAAAACTTACATGTTTGAGTCATGGACCTGAACTAAGGGCCGGGTGGAGGGAGGCTTACACGCTGGTGGGAGGAGGGGTGCAGGGCAGAGGGGAATAAAGGGAAGAAAAAATGGGACAGCTGTAATAGCATAATCAATAAAGTATTTTTTAGCATTTATATAAGATACCTAGAGTAGTCGATCAAAGTCATAGCAAGCAGAAAGAAGGGTGGTTGCCAGGGGCTGGGAGGAGGGGAGAATGGAAAATTGTTAAATGGGGATAGAATCTTAAACTTTGCAAGACCAAAAGAGCTCTGGAGATCAATTGCAAACAGTGTGAATATATTTAGTACTACTGACTGTACACTTAGAGATGATGAAAATGGTAAATTCTGTTATGTGTTTTTTACCACAATAAAAAAAGTAAAAATAAATTTAATGGCTAAGGTGATAAATTGTATGTTGTGTGTGTTTTAACAAAACTTTTTTTAAATCTTTTTTTATTGTTTGAATACAGTTGTCTTCATTTTCTCGCCACCACTTTCCCTTGCCCCACCCACCCCCACCTCCCACCCTCACTCCCACCCCCCTTGACTTTGTCCACGGGTCCTTGGTACATGCTTCCTTGACAACCTTTGCCCGTCTTTCCCCCATTACCCCCCTCCTCCTTCCCCTTTGGTTACTGTCATTTTGTTCTTTATTTCATTGTGTCTGGTTGTCTTTTGCTTGCTTGTTTGTT
>PVKM010032392.1:0-16439 GCA_004027735.1 Carollia perspicillata
AAACCACCCAGGAGCAGAAGAGAATGCTGTGTTTAAACTTTGTTCCATTTCAGAATGGACACGGAACTTTTTTTTTCTGAAGCCAGAAAACTGAAGATTAATTTAAAGCACTTGACTCAATTGTATCCATTTAAAAAGTTGGACTGAGTTTTTGCGAACAGGGTTACTCAGGAGAAGTCTATTTTTCCATTATAAAATAAAATAAAAATCATCCATACTATTTAGCAGCAAAAAGCTTTTGAACCCACCTCCCAAGTAAAACCACAACATTCTTCTAGTCTGCTCTCTGGTAGGTCAATCAATCTGGACTTTAAAAAAAGGATGAAGAAGAAATGCTTGTTTAAATATCAGTATGTTGCTTCAATGTTCCACTGCCTAATTCACTTTACCTGTCTGGAAGAAAGCTCCATATAGTCCATCTGTGCTCTTTTATTCACACACCGCTATGGGTGTAACTTGTTTTTTTTGAGGTGCAGAACAAAGTCTCCCAGGAGTATGGTCATGCAATTATATTTTTGCCAAGCAGGAAAAGTCAAATCTTGAGGTTTGGAAGAGCTAAATGAAAATGATATTGGCAATACTTTCTATGGCAAGTTGATCCAATCCAAAAATGGGCACTTTATTTTTGCACATACTACATCTCTTGACCACCCTTTCTGAATCCTGATTGATCCATGCAAATCAATGAAAGATCAGATTTTTCAGGATGAAGATTCAAAAATACTACTCAGGTGTTTCATGTGATTGATAGGACACGGATATCCAGCAATTCTGCTCCTATGAAGCATCGTTTCTATTAAATGGGAAGAACCAGAGAACAGGAAAATGTAGAGGTTTCTCTGCTTCTCCAGGACACTCAGCCTTCACGCTGAAAGCTATAACACTGCACCCAGTGGTTTTCACTGCGGGCCAGCCCGACAGCGAAGTCAGACTTACCTTATTCCGGGGCTGCCAGGGGAGGAGCTGGTAAACAACTCTCAATAGAATCAATACTCTTTTCTTTTCCAATGTGTTAATTTAGATGATAGCACCAACTGCCTGCCTTCTTTCTATTTAATATTAGTATTTCTTTTTAATACAAAGCTACTCATTAAATTAACTTCAGAAGAAATTAGTTTTTACAAGCATATTTTCTAATTAACTTTTCCATAATGATATCCTGGAGCCTTTTTATAGATTCGTTCCAATCAACTCCACTTGGCATGCATCTGTTTATGAAAACATGAATTCTCTTCCTCATTCTGAATACTGAATTGATCCAAAAGTTCCCTAGTATCAGTCAGAGTGGGTTCTCTATAATCGACATGCCCAGCCTGCCTTGCTCTACCCACAGATTTGTTCCCCCCCCCACCCCCCGCAGCACTTCTATTTGTTTTTGCAAAGGAAATCACGGCACAGCATCCTCTCTACTTCAGTGTTGCTCAAGGTCCCAGTTTAGATGATTTCTTTTAAGACTGGGATTGTAGCATCCAAATCCTTATTCTTTTTGATTTAACATGTTTCTTCACTTTTTTACTAAATATGTTCAAATCTCAGTGTGATTTTGTAGAAGGAAAATCATGGAATTTCTAAGAATGTTAATATTATTAAGGTGTGTGACTCCCAGTTTCCTCTTACTTGAGATACAAACAAAATTGAAAACCAAATCCCTTGAAACAATGGAATAATCCCTTTGTGTGCATTAATTGAAAATACACAATGAAGTCCAGAAAATCAATCAGTGGTCCATGTTTCAACTATGAGGAAACAAAGGCTAGAAAGAAAAAAAAAGATATAATGATTCCTTATGTGAAAATATTGCCACCCCCCATCATTTTTTCCTTTTGCTAACTACAGCACAGATTTTCAAAGAATTTTTGGCATCTCCAGATGATAAATTATGTTCACTATTGTTGGATCAAAATTCCTTTGAAATAACTGCAGGTGTTCAAGATCCTGTCAGAGCAAATACGCTTGCAGCACCCCGAAGACTCTGACACACAGCCATTTCTCAGGCTTCTCTGAAGCAGAGCTCCTGTTGGGAGTGGCTTTGTTTAAAATTGGAGACACATGGAGAACTGCACAGTGAAGGCAGAAGGAAGCCTATCCATTCGCCATCGAATTAGCATCCGACTCCTGATTGAAGACCCTCCCTCCATTTTTGAGGGTCTTTTTTTTCACCTGCTATGTGTCCTCCCTTTTACTTCTTATAATCCATACTAAAATACTACAAAGGAGAGTAACTCATTGCTAGGCTGGGAACTATAGCTTCTTAGAAACATCATTTGGTGGAACATAATGATATTAATTACAATGTGATCTGTGTTATAAACTAATTGTCTGTATTCACATTTTATTTCCTTTGAGGTTCTGTTATAGAAAATGGGTTTAAAGACAGTGTTTTAAATTAATAAAAGAAGTAAAAGAAATTATGTGTCTCATTCAATTCTTATATAATATTTAGAAGATAATTGTTATTGTTCACACTTATAAGAAAATTGAAAGTCAGAAAACTTAAGTATTCAATGTCATACAAACAGTAAGAGACGAGAAGAGAATTTTTCAGCTTTGTTTCATCCCTACCAATGGCCATTCTCTTTTCGTTTTACTCATGTTTACAAAGGATCAACTTTAGGCTTGGATAATTGTCTCTACTATATTTAGTTTAAACTGTAACTGCTAGTAGTCAACTATTTTTGACCAACAAATACATTAATTCCATACAAACCCAAAGCAATCTTTTGTGTTCTATGTCATTCTTGCTTTATTCATTATTTTTCTTTTCATTTATTCTATTGTACTTCTAACTTTTTAAGTTTAAACACATAGTTCCTTACTTTTTCAGTTCTTTTTCTATCCTAGGCATGAAGTTTACAAATTACAAGTACCTTGGCAATATTCCACTAACTTCGATAAACAGTATTTCCATTATCACTTGGTTTCAAATATTTTCTATTTTTGATTTCTTAACTCGTGAGTTATTAAAGCTATTCTTTGAGTTAATCAAATGTATTTTAGGTACTTTGATGAATTTCTAAAATTGTGCTGTTGTCAAAAAGTGGCCTTCATGATGCCAGTTCCTTGATGGAATTACAGGATCTGCCTTATGAACCAGCCCACAGTCAGTTCTTATAGACACTCCATGTGTACTTAGCAAGAATGTACATATCCTAATTTTTAGGAGCAGGGCCCTATTGTTAATTATCTATAACCACACTAATTTTGAATTGCTTGGTATTTGAGATACTGAGAGATTATTAAATCAACATTAAAATACTCCATTCTGATGACATTAACCTTCAGGTTAACAGTGGAGAAGAGAAAGGAAAGGTAATCAGGGTCTACATAATGAAAGGCTCCAGGCATGATGCCAAGGAATTTACCCTTTAATTTTGTAGATCACTGTTTCCTACCCCTGGGCTGGAGGGTGATCTTCATAATCACCTGAGAAACTGTTGAAAATGCAGATTTCCAGACTCTCTGAATTTATGCTCTTTACTAATTCCTCTTATGATTCTGTTGACCATTCAAGTTCAGAGATCATGGACATAGGTTTTGTAAGTTCTACTGCATGATTATTTACTGGGGCGAATGTACTTCCAATCTGCCTTTAAGAGAGAGAATTTTGATGCAGTAAAATATCAACCAGATACCAAGAGAGTTACAGGTTGGAAATTTATTCAGAAGGTTTTTATTATAATTCAGAATAAAAAGGGTGAGCTTGATCAAGAGGAAGAGATGAATTCAAGGCTGATTTCAGAAGTAAAAATAGAAATGGTAACCAGTTAAATTTGGCAGGTTAGTGAAAGGAAAGAGTCTAAATTCTAGATTTATACCATGTGTATCAGTGTTTATTGCCAGTCCAGAATACAAAAACAAAAACTAAATTGGAAAGAGATATTTCAGAAAGATGGAATGTGAGGTTTTTGTGTGGCACCAACTGAGAATCAGTGTGCATCATTTCCTTGGATCTGGCCTCCTTTCTTGGAGGTTCTGGTTTTGAAGGAATCCATTCTACAAATTACTCCATTTAAATGACTTCTTAACTAAACAAAATGCTTCTTTTTCCCAAAATTTTTAGAACCAGGTAAGATTTTCAACCTTACCTTTATTTCCACTTTCATGTAGAAAGTCATTTATAGTTTTTATATTGGTAGAAGAGATTTGTCTCTTTCCCTAGAAAAGTTAATATTGTTACATATATTAACAGTGGACAATATGAAATGCCTTAGAGCACAATAATGAAAAGTAAACTCAAGCAGTCTTTACTAATAGTATATAATAAAATCATAATTCAAAATGTCATTAGACTGGCCTGTCGGCAGTCACAATGCACATATATTTTAAAATTTAGACACTTAAGATATTACTTTTTATGTATACATAGCCAATTCTTCTCAATAATGAATAAAAATTTCAAGATAAAATGTAAGTGAAGCATAAAACATTTGGAACTGATTTGAATTTTTTGCCCTGCTTTTATAAGAGGTTCTCACAATTCTCTATAGAAATCCTGGTCCATGAACTATGTAAATTACTCCTTTAAGTGAGGTTTACAATAAAGGGATATGCTCCAGAGATTGGGTTGTCACCAGGGATGGAAACCCTATTCCAGGTTATTTATTGAAAAAGCATATAAAATTTTTTATTAATATGCAGATGCTCTCTGGAGAAAACAAAATTCTTCTTTCATTCATCCTTCACAATTCCCTGTAGACAATAGAGAATGCTTTATATTTGAGAAAGCTGAGTTTAAAAGGGTTGATTCTATTGGTACATTTTTCTGTATTATATCCTGGCAAAGTTTTTATTTACATCTATCCAGGATTACCCTTATGACATGTGAAACTGCATATGTGATGTACACTGGAGTTTTATTGAAGGCCCTCTACATAAAATTTTACTATTTTTTAATATCTAAAAATAGTACGTCGAGATTTATTGCTGAGTCACTGACATTTTGAAAACGTAGTGGTTACCTTGGTTGATTAAAAGGCAAATGTTCCAGAAAGGTAACACACTTAGAACTTTATTATTATTTACATTTACTCTAAAACTTACCAAATCATCTCCCTCCTTAACAGCCAGATGAGACGAGGCCACTAATGAAGGAAGAGAGTTGAGAGAGTAATGATTTTAGTGTCCAGAGCAGTTTCCTGGTAGATGTGATGCTGAATTTTATCTGTCAATTTGACCGGCCACAGGGTGTGCTGATTTAATATCTTCCTGGATGTGTCTGTGAGGGTGTGTTTAGATAGATTAGCATTTGAATTGGTAGATTCAGTAGATGGCTCTCTCCAAAGTGGGTGAGCATCAGCTATCTAACCCTTGAGGACCTGAATAGAACAAAAGGTGGAGGAAGGAGGAATTTGCTCTTTTTTTTCTATCTCACTGCTAGTGTAGTACCTGTCTCCGCTTCTTCTCCGACCCTTGGGCTGAGACTTACACCATGCACTCCCCTGGTTCTCAGCTCCTTCAGGTTCAGACTGAATTATACCACCAGTTTTTCTGGGTCTCCAGTTCACCTATGGCAGATAATGGGACTTCACAGCCTCCGTAATCATGGGAGCCAATTCCATTCCTATCTCCTACTGGTTCTGTTTCTTTGTAGAACTCTGACTCACACAGTAGGTATCTGAAGATCTGCCTCTGTGAGCAACCTGGACTCCCTGCATCCTGAGCAGTTTAGGGACAATGACTATGCAAAGTAAACAAATGTAGGTAGCCAAAAAGAAGCTTCACAATTTTGTCAATGATGATCCTTGAATACAGCCTATACCTTGTATCTCCTTGCTTTCTCTATATTGCCTGTCACCATCACTCTCCTATAGCTTATGAAATGTCTGATTCACAGGCGCAGAATCCCACAAAGCATGGCACTGGACCAGGGGAACATCTGACTACTGTGCAGCTGGGGGGTGAGTCCCAAGGCTGTGCACACACAGCCTTGGGACTCACTCCATGCATCCTTTGAGAAAGGAAAGGAGTGGTAAATCTAATTAAAATTCTTAACCAACAAAAGGTATTAAGCACAGAATTTAGAACACATCACCCTATACGGCTATCTGAGATCCAAGTCGTACAAGTTTTTGTACAGACATATGATTTTCTTTCCTTTGAATAAACACCTAGGAATAAAATTGCTGAGTCCTTTGGTAAGTGTTTAACTATATAAAAAGTGTATTAAAAACTGACAAACTGTTTTCCAAAGGGGCTGCACAGCTCTATAAAAACTGTCAAAATGGTGCACAATTTCACATTTCCACCAACAATAGGTAGGAACTACAAGTGCTCGACATGCTAGCAGACTTTTGGTGTTGTCAGCCTATTCAGTTTTTAGATGTTCTAGTGGATGTGTAGGCATCTCGCTAAGGCTTAAAGATGTATTTTCCTAATGATTAATTAATAACGTTGAGCATCTTTTTTGTGTGCTTATCGGGCACTTATATATCCCCTTTTATAAAATGCACATATAAATCTCTTGTCCTTATTTAAATGGGGTACTTGTCTTCATAGTTTTGAGATACAGGAATTTATGATATGTTCTACATACCAGCCTTGGTCAGATAGATGCGTTACAGAGTTTGCCTCTTCATTGTCTTGCTAGCGTCTTTAAAGGAGCACGAGTTCTTTAATTTTGTTGATGACCGGTTTACCAGTGTTATTTTGGTTTTGTGTCTCTTAAAGAAATCGTTGTCTAATCCTAAACATAAATATTTTCCTAGGTTTTCTTTTTTTAAAGTTTTATAGTTTAGCTCTTACACAGTTCTAGTCATCTCTTGCTATATCACAAAACATACCACAATTCATTGGCTTAAAAGAGCAACATTATTTATTTGGTTCATGAATCTGCATTTTGAACCAAGCCTGGTGAGCATTGCTTATGTTTGCTCCAATGTCAGTTGAAGTAGCTGGAAGACTGGGGCCAAAATCATTTAAATGTTCATTCATTCCCACACGTGGTGGTTGCTAGGGTTTATCAGCTCATGTCCTAGCTGGGCTGTTGGCCAGAGGACCTACATCTGACTTGTGCTTCCTTATGTTATTATGACTTCATTCAAACAACATCTTGAACAGAAGAGACAGAAAGACAATGTCACAGATTGTATAACCTAGCCTCAGAAGTCATGCAGTCACCTGTATTCTCTTCTGAGAGCAAGCTGCTAAGGCTGGTTATGTTAAAAGCTGGCCTATATTCAAGAAGACTCAGCATTTGGAAGGGAGACTAACTTTTCAGATGTGTTTAACACTACTATATATGGGGTGGGGTGAAGGTAGGTTTGCAGTTGTGAGAATACAAAACACAGAGTTTATTCTTATATTCTTATTTATCAATTATGATATTATTCTCCATAGGAACAACTGTAAACCTATTTTTGCTCCCCTCGGTACTTTTAGGTATAAATCATTTTTGAATTATTTTTTTTAGTATGGTATGAGGTAAGGCTTATAGTTAATTATTTTTCCAAAGTCAATATTCAGTTCTACCACCCTTAGTTGAAAGGATATTTTTCCCCTTTGAATTACATTGGAGTATTTTTTTAAAAAACAAAATTACAAAATATAGGCAGATCTTTTCTGGGAATTATTCTTCTGTACTGTTGATCTATATGACTATCCTAACACCAATACCACTCTTTCTTGATAATGGCAGTTTGATAATATCTTGAAAATAGGTAGTATAAGTCCTCCAACTGTGCCCTTCATTTTCAAAGTTGTTTTGGATATTCTAGTTCTTTTACAGTTCTACATGTTAAAATCAGAATGAATATTTCTATCCCTCTCCCAAATTCTGCTATTTTGATCAGATCTGCATAAAACCTGTGGATCAGTTTAAAGAAAACTGACATTTTAAGAATACTGAGCCTTCCAATTCATAAACATGATATAAGGCTACATTTATTTAGGCATTTTTAAATTTCCCTAAGAGTTTTATAGGGGGATATATTCTCCAAAGTACAGGTTTGCAATATGCTGTTTTATTTTCTCTTAAATATGTTTTTTAATTTTATTTTTCAATTACATTCAATATAACTTTGTATTAATTTCAGGTGTACAGCACAGTGGTTAGACAATTACATAACTTACAAATGATTCCTCCCAATAATTCAAGTACCCAGGTGGCACCATACATAGTTATTGCAACATTATTGACTATCATTCCTTATGCTGAACTTTACATCCCACATCTAATTTATAACTACTAATTTGTATTTCTTAACCCCTTCACCCTTTCACACATCCCCCAAACCCCTCCCCTCTGGCAACTATCAGTTTGTTTACTGGATCTATGAGCCTGTTATTGTTTTGTTTTTTCCTTTGTTTAAAGAACAAAATAATGTTCTTCACATTCCAAATATGGAATGTGAAGCATATAAGTGAAATCATATGTTATTTGTCTTTGCCTGACCTATTTCACTTAGAATAACACCCTTTATGTCCATCCATGATGTCTCAAATGGTCAGATTTCACTCCATGGGTGGGATTGACCCTCAGGCTGAGTGGCCATGAGAACTGGCCAGGACCACAGAGCACAAGATGCTATGCAGGGGCCAACCCACAGAGCCCCAGCAGGGACTTCCCTCTAGGGGTGCTGCTTGTGGTGCAGATCAGGTGATGCTCTGTAGTGGTCTGAAGCCAGCCCCCAGGTGTGTTGGCAGTAGGGTCTTTCGGCAGGGACTCTGGTGCAGCTCAATGTCAGAGGCTGCCTGTGACTGGCCCTGGGCTACCTGTTAGGAGGTAAAGTTTTCTTTTCTTTTAATAATGTCTAGTTTTGGACAGAGTCATGCTGAACTGATAACATAGTTGGGAAATATCCCCAACTCCTCTAATTCCTTTGTGTACATAGGATTAGTACAATTTCTTTTTAAATATTTGGCAATATTGACTAGTGAAACTATACACTCCAGAGTTTTGTGTGTGAGTGTGTGTTATGTGTGAAAGTTTTGAGTTCTGAATTCAGTTTTTTAGGTAAATATCAAGATGTTTAGATTTCCTATTTTTGTTAGTTTTGATAATTGGTGCCTTTAAAAAATTGTATGTTTCATTTAAACTGCTAAATTCATTGTGCAAAGTTGTTTATGATGTTGATATATTATTTCTGTTAATGTAAAATACAGACTGATGACTCCTTTTTCATATTTGATATCTGTCTTCTTTTCTGTTCTGTTTGATTTCTGTCTTCTTTTTCTTGCTTAGTCAGACTAATTGTTGATTGCTTTGATTTTATCAAAGAACCAGCTGTGGTTTCATTTATTTTCTCTATTGTTTCTGTGTTCTACTTGATTGATTTTCTCATTTGTTTCCTTTCAAATATTTTAGATGACATTTCTTTCCGCCCTTCATGCTTTTAAAGGTAGAAGTTCAGATCACTGATTTTAGATGTTTGCATTTAAAGCTACATGTTTTTCTACCTACTGCTTTTACTGCAATCCTTAAATTTTGATACAATGTGTTTTCATTTTCATTCAGTTTGAGATGCTTTTAAGTTTCCCTTGTGATTTCTTCTTTGCTCAATGAATTATTTAAATGTCTATTGCTTATTTTTTAAATATTTGGTAATTTTTCAAACATTTTTGTCATCAGTTTCTAACTCAATTCTGTTTTGATCAGAGACCATTTTCTTTATAACTTTAATCATTGTAAATTTACTGAGAATTCTTTTACAGTGCAGCACGCTGGCTTTCCTGGTGAATGTTCAATGTGTACTTGAAAGTAATTCGCGGTCTGCTGTCTTTTGGTGGGTTGTATAATAAACATCAGTGTCAAGGTCAAGTTGGTGAAAATTTTCTACATACTAATCTTCTGTATACTTTTCTATTAGTTATTGATAAGTATGTTCAATTTTCCAACTAAAATTGTGCACTTGTCTACTTCTGCTTGTAGTTTTATCTGTTTTTGCCTTATGTATACTGAAGCTCTTAGGTACATAAATACTTGGGTTATTTCTTTTGTTCCTTTGATAAATTGACTCCCTTTATCATTATGAACTGATCCTCTTTGTAAAACAGCATTTTTGTGACTTAAATGGTAGTGGAAACCAAGCTTTCAAATGACATATGAGGGTGGGAAAGAAGAATATGGAATGAGAAGGCAAAGATTAGCAGCAGAAACCTGAAGAACACAAACATTTAAAGTGTTGGCAAAAGAAAAAGAGCCCATGACAGAGACTAAAATGGAATCAAGGCCAAACTTGAAGCAGCACCATGAAAAAGTAGTGCTACAAAAACAAAATGAAATACAAATTTTAAGGAAAGCATGTTTATCAGTGTCAAATGCTTCTGAGCCACTATATAAGATGAAGTCTGAAAATTGGCAATAGACAGCATTGAGGAGGTTATCAATAACCCTTGTAAGCATATTGCAATAATGAGTTAGACTCATAATGTATATGAAAGGAAGGAAAAAGTATTAGATGATATTTATGTACTGAGACAAAAAGAAAATCTGAAGGTACAGAAGATAGAGGGGATCATGATCTCAGTGAGAAGGGAATATGTCTCATAATTATAAGCTGATTAGAAAAGGAAATGTAATATAATGCCAGTGTTAATTGACATAATGCATAAAATAGCATTTTATTACTCTTAATACACTTCAATGATCATTACCACATATCTCAAGGCACTATTTAACTTTATGTTACCCCTAATTTTCTTTGTAGAAGAGGCACCAACTACTTATGACATATCTGGTTTATCACAGAAGCATCCTGATTGACCAATTATTTTCCTTTGGTTTCATCAGCTTCCTCTGTGTGCAGTGCTATGAGTCTCCACACAAGAACAGAATATTTTCTCCTTATGCTAACATATACAACATGAAGAAAATATATTTTCCAAGTAATATTCTGCACATAAATTACATATTTTCAATATCTTCTAATTTGGAACACCAAAGTTTCTTTCTGGTTCCTAACATGCCATAAACTACATCAAAATTTGAAGAACACCATAATCATAACAGTTTATGAAATGTTACTGCTATAAATAAAAGCAGTGACAAAGTATGCATTTTCTTTTACATATGTCAATTTGTAATTTGCATATGTATTACATATTATTTTTTTAAAAGATTTTATTTATTTTGGAGAGAGGAGAAAGGAGAGAGAGAGGGAGAGAAACATCAATCAGTTGCCTCTTGCAGGCCCCCAAACAGGGACCTGGCCTGCAACCCAAGCGTAAACTGGTAACCTTTCAGTTTGCAGGATGATGTCCAACCCACTGAGCCACACCAGTCAGGGCTAATTACATATTCTTTTTTTTTCATCTTTAGTTTCTTTTATTTTTTATTACAATTTTTAAAATTGTTTTTCAAGTACAGTTTTCTGCCTATATTTTTAGAAAGACCTTGATGGTGTGTCTGATTCTTTTTTAAGAGTGGTGGTAGCACTTTTTGCTAGTTACTAAAATGCTGCTCTATTGGGGTCTTCAGCCATTTTCAGTCATAGATAAGCTTAAGAACCTGATGGAAATTATGCTCCGTGCTCCCAGAAGAATGCATATACCTGTATGCACATAAGATTTTGCATACCTCTTGAAAAGTTAAAAAATCACCTGATTTGGAGGAGTATAAACTTTTTGACCCTTGATGGTAATGTCAAAGGGAAAATAGAAGCATTATACAGACATCACAGCATTATGATTGAAAAGCAAGAGTTTGGGGACCCGTTAGATTCACATTCAAGTCTTGCCCTGACCCATCACTTAGGAGCTGGAGGCTCTTGGCCAAGTTATTTCACAACTCTTAGCTTAAATATACTCATGTGCAAAATGGGGTTGGATTAAAGACTAAATCAGACAAAAAGTAAAGGACATGGCCAGTACATGTAATGTAGACAATGTGTTTATTTAATAAATATTAGGGAAACAACTTCAACAGAATGGTTCTTAAACACATGGAAGTTTTTCATTTGGATTTTGTTTTTCTTGTTCAAATTTGTTAGGCCTGGATTAAAAATCTCACAGAAAATTCATCTCAAATTCCAACTTTCTAATTGCAGAGCTGAATAGAAGTATCACTGTGTTAGCTACTCTTTGCTCAGGTAGGCCCAGCTCCGGTGGGGGGAATCGTATAGGGATCATTCAAAGTCAACAAATACAAGGCACTATGTGACAGGGGACATGATTAATTATTACTATTCAATATTTGAAGTATCCCATAGAATGACACGTATTATGCAAGGTTGTTGCCGATATCAGTGAATCAAAAGATAGCTATACTGAAAGCATTTCTAATATTGCCACAAAAATATATACATACACATGTATTTCACAAACAAGAAAAGGATAATTGTGATATAATTTTGTTAAATGACCTGAGTCACAATCTTATATTTCAGTCACCAAAATTAATAAATATTCTTAGAATATAATCTTTCCTAGAGTTTTAAAATGTACTACAAGGCTACAAAGGTAATCTTGGTTGCAAAACAACTTGTTTTGGCTCATAATGACATATTTGGCCTCTTACAACAGTGCTCTCCCCAGATCCCTGTAGTCGGAGGCGCAGCCTCACTGAAGAGGGTAAGGCTTTCATTTGAATTTCCTCATCTCATCTCTAATTTCAACCAATGAACAGTATCCTAAGGCCATGTGCTGACCTTGGAACATAAGTCTAGACAGAACACTAAAAATTGCCTTTGAAAGGTGCCATGAACAGTATCCAAACTATCATCCCTTGAATGGGTTAGACAATTTATTGTGCCAAAATCCTTCTATGTGTGGCTGTACCCAAAGCAGGTGCTTCTATGGAAAATATATCCAAGACCATTTCTGTCTCAAGTGTACTTTAAGCAAAGCCAGTTTTTAATTTAAAAAGTACATGCTTAGATGTCTCTGAGATGTTTTACTGACAGTAATCCAAGTAACTTCTGACTGAGGCGAAGGGAAGGTGTCTTTCTCTGAGGATCCTTATCATAGAGCAAGAGCTTGTAAATATTTTAGGAAAGCTCTGCCCATCTTTTGTTTAGGATATGAAAAATTTTAAGGACATTTGCCTTCTTGCCAGTTTTATTATATACCATTATTTTTTTTATTTAAATTGCACATTCTTTTTTTTTTTGTCTCTTTCTCTGTGAGAGGCTGGCACCAGATCACTGTGAGTAGAGCAGACATTCCAAAGGATGTACTGCCAACAATAATGGAAAGCTGGACACAACTGAATGGTGTAAAATGGTACCTGAGATGCTTAAAAAACTGTAAAGTTTAATGCTGCACACCCAGAGCAGATGCCAATGAAAATAGCTGCCGGTTTTACATGAAAAATATGTGCGTGTGTGTGCGCGCTGTTTAATTCATGGCTTTTTAAATTTTTTGCTGATGAATCTCTGGACAGTTGTTTTTTAAAATGTCTTGTTTATAGGGTCAACAATATCTGTTTAACAAGATGGGCCAAAAGACCTTTAATCATTCACAGACTCACAAGGAAAATGACAGTGTGCCCTGAATAAAAGATTGAGCAGAAATTATTGCTAAAATATCTGAAATATTCTCCAATAGCACTTGCCAAATATAATTGGTAGCACTGACTGAACCTTTCTTCCTATAGGAGTTGTACACTCATTTGAAGTCAGTAGTATATCATCAATGCCTTTTGAAATCTCAAAATGTTAAGCTGCATTTTTAAATTCTAAAAATATACAGAAACTACTTTCCTCGTTTAAACAAATGGCGTGATGTATTTACAAATACTCAATCATCATAAATAACATGGCAAATACTGAATGACACTTGAAAATCTTATTTTCCCAGAAAATCTGTGTTTCACAAGGAAAGACACTTCAACTTCCTCGAAGCCTTGATTGTTGCACTTTCAAAAGTGATTTGATTATTCATTAAGAAATCTTGCCCTAAATCACTGAACTGTACTGAAGAATAACTATAAACACACTGAAAGTGTAAGTTAACTATTTCATGTAATTTCATAAGAAAAGGAGACATGAGAAAGGATATATAGACATAACATGCAAAAAATTTAAGACGAAGAAACAGTGGCATAAATTGATACTACACTTAGGGAAGCTATCTTTCTTAAATAAGACTTTGCATTGGGAACAAAGACCCTGGTACTGGAGGACCCATTATGGTGTAGTTGATTTAAAGCACCAAGAGTTTAAACGGTCACAATATATTATTTTCGGTAAGTACACTTCTGGAATGTTTCAGTTTGGATTAAGCATTCTGAAACATGGATTTAATTAAAGGAGTCCTTCAGATAATTATGGTACTGATTTTCAAAGGCGTGCTAGATGATTCAAATTCCTAGTAACATTCTGAGCTGCATCATTTAAAGCCTGGTCTGGAAGGGCTATCCTCTGAGAATTTATAATTTTCCAAGAACTAAAGATATTTCCTGGCTGAACATCTAGAAGTCAAAAATTGGGATTTAGAGAATCTTCATTTTAAATACTATCAACTTTGAGTGACTTTTAGAAGTCTCTTAGGAAAGCCTCAAAAGATATGGCTGGATTTTACAGGTCAAGGCAACATATGATTGTCCAGAAGCCAGCTAAGAATTCTGGGATCCCTCCCAAAGTTTTGATTGGTGAAGAGACTCCTATGGACATTCAACACACGAAAATATCTTTTCTCAAGGATAGGTAAAAACAGTGATCTACAAAAGGGAAGTTTGTATGCCCTCCAGGGATGGGGAAAATAAGCTATTGGAATCTAGAAATAAAATAATATAACTTCTATTTGTATTTACTTTGAAAGTCACCTTTAAAAATTTATGTACATATTTAGAATGTACTTATTAGAACATTGCATAGGAATGTAATATATAAATAAATAGGCATACATATGTTTGGACACTTGATCAACAATGTTTATGCACATGGATATTACAAATTCCGAGACAGACACACATTTTGGGACTTCTAGGCCGTCTCAGAATGTTGGGTGTAGGCTTAATGAGCCTGCTGCCTGGCACTGCCTAACAGAAAATTAGGGCAGTCAGCTGTTATATAGCATTGGAGACAAATCTCACAGGCTCTGGATTAATTCATTCCCTCAAAAAAATATTTACCAAAAACCTATCAATCTAGGAATTAAAGAGTGAGCAAAGAAGACAAACTTCCAGCTTTCACAGAGCTTATATTCTAATGAGAAGAAAGAAGATATACAGGCAAGACAATGAGGAAAATGTAAAGCTAGGTTGCACCACATCTTCCTGGCATGAGATGGAAGCATTACCTCTGTGATAGTCTTGCCAAAAATTTGAATAGGACTCTAATCATGAGAAAAATAATTAAACACATTGAAATTAAATAATATTTTTCAAAATTGTTAATAACATGAAAGACAAAAAGAAGCTGGAAACCATCCTAGATTGAGTCTGAAGAGATCCTAAAATGTAATATGCGATTGTTTTGCTAGGATCCTGGACTTAAGAATAAACAGCTGACTTCTGGCCAAGATAGAGGTATAGGTGGAAATACTGTGCCTCCTCCAATGTCCAAAATTAAGGACAACAAAGATTATAAACAAAAGCACAACCAGAACAGACAGAAAATTGAACTGTATGGAAGTCTGACAACAATTCATCCAGACCAGTAAGAGGGGCGGAGTCCATGACCAGCAGAGAGGGGCATGGCAGGAAAAGGCGGTGGCTGGCTGACCCAGGTGCACAGGCAGCGCAGGGCTAGCAGACCCCAGGTGCGGGAAGGAAATGAGCAGACCCAGTGAGGTGCGCAAGGTGGCTGGCTGACCACAGTCACACGTTTGTGTGCTGACAAACCAGGCAAAAACGGGCAGCAAGACAGACCGCACAATCCAGGGCCCCAGCGACAGGAAATAAAGCCTAAAAGCACCGATTGAAAACACTTGTGGGGGTTGAGGTGCTGGGAGAGACACCCAGCCTCACAGAAGAGTTCGTTGGAGAGACCCACAGGAACCTAGAACGCACACAAGCCTACCCACCCGGGAACCAGCATCAGAAGCGCCCAATTTGCTTGTGGGAAGTGGCAGAGGGGATTGAAATCTGAGAGAGAGCAGAGCAAGTGACATTGTTCCCTCTCTGACCCCGCCCCCACAGATAGCATCCCAACCCAGAGCTGGGGCTTATCCTGCCCTGGTGAACACCTAAGGCTCCGCCACTCAGACGTAACAGGCATGACCTGACCAAAAAATTATGGCTCAAACAGAAGAACAAATCAAGCACCAGAGCCAATACTTTTAAGTGACCAAGAGATACCCAACCTATTAGATGCAAGGTTCAAAACACTGGTAATCAGAATGCTCACAGAACTGGTTGATTTTGGTTACAAATTAGATGAACAAATGAAAGCTACACTAAGTGAAATGAAGGAAAATGCACAGGGAACCAATAGTGATGGGAAGAAAACTGGGACTCAAATCCATGGAGTGGACCAGAAGGAAGAAACAAACAACCAAACAGAAAAGAAGGAAGAAACAAGAATTAAAAAAAAAAATGAGGAGAGGCTTAGGAACCTCCAGGA
>PVKM010032393.1:0-16423 GCA_004027735.1 Carollia perspicillata
ACCCATGGGGCTAATAGAGGATTTGAGGAGTGTTTAGGATTCTAGGTCCTAATCACAGGCAGCCCCTACCAGTGCTTGTTCATTCCCCGCTGCCCTCTGCTCCCTCCGCCCCCTGCGGCTCATCATCCTGCATTGAATTTGGGATGCTGGTGACCCAGTATGGGGTGGCAGTATCTCTGGCCTTAGTGAGCAGCTGGAGGCACAGGTGGGCATTCAGGAAAGTGACGATTCTGACCTGTGTGTTTGCTCTTTTGACTGCGGGCTCAAGGCTTGCTCCACCTCCAGGCTTGCCACTCTGGAACTTTGTGCTTGTACCTCAGCACCCAGAATGTGGGCATCTTTGCGGCGTGGGGGTCACACCCTGTTTATCTTTCTCCCTCGTCCAATGATGCCTAGCATGGAGATAAGCAGGGACCAGTTTGTTGTTCAGCAAACTCCCTCTGCATTTCCTCTGGCCACGTGGCTGCATTTCCACAAGCCTCCCCTGCTTTGGGGTGGGGTCCTGCCACCGTGTCCGGCCAATGGGATGAGCAGGAGTGGTGCTCACCACTTCCAGGCCGTGGAATCCCTCGATACCCCCATCACCTGCTGACATCCATCGCTACCTGACGAGTGCTTGCTGAAGGAGAAGAGGGAGCCTTTATCTCGGCCCTTAACCATCACCTGTGGTCACAGTGTTGCCCATTCTCATCCTGCTGCCAACTGCAATCCAGGAGAGCAACAAACAAATTTCTGCTGGGTGAAGTCACTAAGACTGTGGGCTTTATGACAGTTAACATTCTCCTGATGAATTCCTCCGTGTCCCCAAAATCAATGAGGTTAGGGACCTTGCTTGCCTGGTTCTCAGCTCTGTGTCCATGGGGTTGGCACATAGTAGGTGCTAATTAATTTTTGATGAGTGAAGAGCATGGCCCCCAGTGAGCACCCAGTACATGTTTTCTCAGTGGAGGGTTGGTGAGGGCACAATCCAAGATAGCCAAGGTCAGTCACAAGTTCAATCTATGGAGGGACCTGGTAGTGTGAGGAAGGAAGGCGCTCCAGCCCTCTGGAGCTGGGGTCCTGGTTGGACAACTCAGGGATATGTCAGAGTTGGCCCTCAGGATGCTGGTCACACGAAGCTATGTTAATTTCCCAGGGCTGCCATAACAAAGTACTGCAAACTGGGTGGCTTAAAGAATAAGTTTACTCTCTAATAGTTCTGGAAGTTAGAAGTCCAAGATCAAGGTTGGCAGGGTTGGTTTCTTCCGAAGGCTATGAGGAAGAATCTGTTCCATGCCTCTACCCTAGCTTCTGGTAGTGTGCTGGCACTCTGGCGTTCCTTGGCTTGTGGAAACATCACTCCCAGCCCTGCCTCCATCTTCACCCACGTGGTGTTCTCCGTGAGTGTGGTCTTTGTGAGAAGGGTGGGCGTGGAGGGGCTCCATTCTTATGATGGCCACGTCGACTCTGAGTGGAGGCCCATCTGGCTCTGATGCTTGCCTCGGTGGTGCCTCCCAGAGCAGTCCTGGGTCCCACTAGGAGCAGCCTCTGCTCAGTCGCACGGTCCCGACCCTCCCCGAGGAGGCAGAGTTCTTGACCCAGCAGGCTTGAATCCCAGTTCTGCCGCGGCCTGGCATGGGAACTTTGGCGTGAGCGCTCTCCGAGCCTCATAGTCCTCCCTCGTAAATAAAGATGATTAAATCCTTACCCTGTCAGCTGGGCTGCTGAGAAGTTGAAACAAGACTATGCATATCGTGATGACGGTGACACACTTTCCTGGAAGACCTAGTCAGTTCCTCGAAGACAGGCGTCTGCAAGATGTGATCTGGGTAACTCGCCGCAAAATATCAAGTTCCCTGATCATGTCAGGAGCAGCGTTGGCACATCCTGCTCTGTTTCTGTAAATAAAGTTTTATTGGAACATGGCCACGCCCATTGGTTTACATATTGGCTGGGGCTGTTTTTTTCAGTACAGTAGCAGAGCTGAGTCATTGCAACAGAGAGCAAACACCTGCAAAGGCTGAAATATTTACTCTCCAGCCTTTTACAGAAAGTTTGCTGATCCCCAGCATGAAAGAACATGGGCCTTGGCACTTACAAGACCAGAGTTTAAAACTCAACCTCTGCCTTTCGTTGCTGTGTGATGTCAGACGTGTTATGTGAAATCACTATTCTTCACTTGCAAAATTGAAGGGATAAAAACTCACTATATAGGATGATTGGGACAATGAGATGAGATGCTTTGTCACATGTTGAAGAAGAACTCAGAGAACCTCTGGACCATTGGTATTAACGTGTCATGGTCCCCAGTGTGTGGTAGGTGCTCCATACATTGTTGCCAAACACAGGACTTTCCCCCGATGTCTCCATTTATGCAGGGAAGGGGGCGTCATCTCTGCCCACTCTGTCGGGAGTAACTGTGGGTCCACTGTGGGCACTTTATGAGGCCACTCCAGATCTTGGTGGCTCAAAGCACAGCTGTAAATGCCAAAGCTGCCCTCAGCTGCCCTTCCTCCTGGGGGGCCCTTTCCTGTCCTGGTACTCTGTACCCCACGCTCAGCCCCCGTCACACGGCATGTAAGTGATGGAAAGAAGTCAGTCAGAGGAAAAAGACAGATTGAGTGCCTCCGTGGCCCTGGCATTTCCCTCCAGATCTCTGGATTTCCATATATTTGAAAACCTAATATAAACAACAGAGAAGAAATTTGCATTTCGGGCAGCAAGGAATGAAAAATTGAGGCGGCATAATGTATTGCCGCGCGCGGAAGAGGGATGACCATGGTGAGCCCAACCTCTTCCGACAGGCCCAATAGGCCGGTGGCAAACTCATTTCCTGGCAGAATATAGGGTTCATCTGCTGGAACATTTAACAGGCATCAAAGAAAGATCACTTCCACCTCTCCCTGCTGCTGAGATGCTGCTCTCCTGCCTCTCTTTTTGCCGTTTTATTAAACCCCTTTATGCGGTTTTAATACAATATGTATGATCCGCATGGAGACAAATAAATTCTTATGTACTTTCCAGGATTCGGAGTGTTCTAATGGTTATGTATGCTGTATTTATATTTTTTGAGAGACATTAAAGGGGCGAAGTGTAAAAAAAATGCAACCCAAACTGACGGTGATTTATGGTGTTCACAGCGTGATAGCAAAATGGGAAGTTGTGTAGTTAATTTCTAGATGAGGGGAGATGGGGGCGGAGCTGTGGCCTGCAATAGTGGCAAGGGGTGTATTAATTGTGGCAAGACGCTGGATTTGGTGGCAACTGTGTCATACGGTTGCTCGCGAGGCCGGGGCTTTTAAGGAAATGATGCAGAGTCAGTGGGGATGTTAGGAATATTTGCTGTTGCAGGTGGGGAAGGAAGTGCCCAGAGAAGGTAAGTTGTTTTCTGAAGTCACACAGCAAGCACGTAGCAGAGTTCAGATTAGACATCCTTCTGTGGCTCCTCCTTAGGCTGTTACATAGCTGCTTCAGAACCTGCCACAGGTTTCATGACCTTCCGCGCAGCCTCCACATTGCAGGAAGACATGGGATAACTCTGAAGTGGGCAAATAAAGGCAAGCCCAGGGCAGAGCAAACCCGACTGGTGCAAAAACTCCAGTGGAGTTGATGTTCACACGGGTGGCTCAGGGAATCCACGCAGGGGACCAGGGACCTGAAAGCAGGCAGTGCCACCTGCTTTATGGTCTAGATAGGCATGAATTTACACATGGCACTTGGCTGGGGGATGATGGCTTATTAAGAGCCTGGTGGGTGGAGGGATTCCAAGCAATCATACTCAAATAGTCTCTGTGTGTTAGAATGCTTCATCTCATCCCCTGATCATCTGTCTGACCTCTGTCCTCCAAGTGTGCTGTCTATTTCAGCTCTGATTTCTGAGTCAGGGACTCCAGAGAATAACTGTGGATTAATGGTTAGGGTACAGGCTTTGGCACCTGATGACCTGGGTTCTAATCCCAGCCTCACCACTCAGGAGTTCTGGGAAGTTGTGTTAACTACTCCACTTCTCTGGGGACCTCATTTCCCCACATGTGAAAACGGGACGATAATGTTTGAAGAAGTGTTGTGAGCAGAGGATGAGCCAATGTGTGGCAGGAGTTTGCCACAGCGCCCCAAACGTAATCAATGTCATGTTTATCACTGCTGTTATTCCACCCGCCTCACTGTGGGCAAGCCCCTACCATTCTCTGGGCCTCAGTTTCCCATCTGTACAATAAGTGAACTTAACATAGATGGTCTAGCATGATCTGGATGGTGCCTTGGATTTTAAGGGGAGAAACCTTTTAATGTGGCAACTCCAACCTTCGCAATGCCCGTGGAATGGTATTTACAAGGGGTCCTGTCCACTTTTGGATCTATATGTCAAAAGCCATAGAAGCGTTCAATTCCTTTGGCTCAGCAACTTCTTCTGGAGCTTTCACCGTCAGGGACTAACCATGGTGTATGCAAAACAGTAACTACCAGCATTGCTGCTGTGGTGTTTAAAATAGAGGGAAAACTGGAAGTGACCCAAATGGAAGCAAGAGGGGGTAGATTAAAGAAATGGTGCTGTAACAGTAGAATATCAGTGGCTAATTGAGCACTTGCTGTATGCCTAGCCCAGGAGGGACCATGCATCACATCTAATTCCCCAATCACCCTGCTCGGTTGCAATTACGTCCTGCAGTTTGGCCACAGCAGAACCGAGCTTAGAGAAAAGCAAGTCTCCTAAACCTGCACAGCTGGCAGATGGCAGAGCTGGGAGTCACCTGGCCATCGGATACCAAACCTGGCTTCTCGTTTACCTCACTGCACTCCTCCTGTTGCTGTCAAGAAGGTAACTCAGGGGAAAAAGGACACATTGATGGCTGCTGTGCATGGAATCATCTGTGAAATATAGGGCGTGAGATTGTGAGAACACGTGGTTGCTTTTACACTGCTACAAGGCTGCCATCTGTGGCTTGATGTAAACCTTTACCATTATGTATTTATGAATTTTCTCTTGCTTTGGACCACCTTTCTCTGGTTACTCCTTTGTGGGATAATTCCACCTTTTGGTTATTCCAATGCTAATTTCTAAGCTCTAAGATTCTGATGACCCAGGGCCAGGCTTATATTCCTTCTCTATGCTTCATCCACTCATTTGAACATCCATGAATGGTCACCCAGTCACCTCGTCATCCTTTGACTCACCTATTAATTATTCATCCATCAATCTAACCATCCATCTACACATCCTCCCCGCATTCCCCTATCCATCCATTTATCTACCAATCTATTGATCCAACCATTCATCTACACATTTATCCATCCATCCATCCATCCATCCATCCATCCATTCATTCATCCACTCATTTTTACTTGTACTTATTCATCTATTCCATTGATTCATTGATTGTTTGATTCACTCATTAAATCATCAAATATTTATTAACTACCTCTTATATACAAAATATTGTGGTAGATACCAGGGTCAGAGAGACGAACAAATCAGACCCAGTCTCCACACTGAAGGAGAACAAAGACAAGTAGACCCGATAAATGAGTAAGCAAATCAGTGTGCTCTTTTCTGGCCAATAAAGATTTACGTTATCTTTCTTTATCTTCTCTTCGTAGCAGTTATCATGGCCTGCCAGGATACTGTTACGTTTGCTGTTTATAATGTGTCCCCTCTCATGCAAGCCTATTTTGTTCTGTGACCACTGCATCTCTCATTCTAGATGAGTATCTGCTCAATGCACAGTTCTCCAGTAAATGAATAAATAACTGTGTGGGATGGATTGAGGCTGCCGTGATCTTGGCCTCACAAGCTTACTGTGCCCTGGGGAGTTAGAAATGTGACATGAGTTTGGAGGAGATGTACAGTGTGTAACAAGAGTAAGATGGGGAAGTTTACTCAGTCTGGGAAGGCCAGATCACTTTCCAGTTGGTAAAATACTTTACCCCTCTACAGTATCCTTTGATATTTACAGCACATTCACGTGGCAAGGCAAGACAGCCATCTTTTCCCTTCAGATTCCCAGATGTAGAAACTGAGTCCCCAGAAAAGTCACATGGCCTGGAAGTGTCAGAGTGAAGACTCCTGTTTTGACTGGAAAGATGGTTGGCCACATGGCCCTGCCACTCGGCATCATGGTCATTGGGCTGAGATTCTATGTAGCTCAGAGAAAGTGGTGATCAAACCTCTCAAATTAGTTGAAGTAACCATTGGATGTTTGCGGATTGATGAGTGATCTCTGCTTCTAGGCGAGGAGGTGAATGCAGACCCTGAGGACAGATGGGTGGGGTTCACATCCCAGTGCCACCCCTTTCTCTTTTAACACTCAAATACACTCATTGGGAAGGTAGAATGGAGACCCAAAGCTCAAGAGTAGGTCCTCAGCAAACATAGCATTTCCTTTGACAACTACTGGTGAGATCTACTCTGTGCAGCCTCTGTACTATGGGATGTGGCATGGGATGTTGGGGTGTAGTGGTGACTGAGACCAGGCATTATTGTTTATACACTGGAGGACTCTCTGGAACATCTCTCTCCCTGATGGTTTCCATGGCAGTTGTCTCCTAGGTTTTTCCATGTGGGAGTCTGTGATTATTGTGTAAATTTGCACACATCAATGGGCCACTCTGGACCCCAGTTTCTTCATAGTCTTAATGATCTCTCCAAATCAGATACTCGAGACTGCCTAATTCTCATGATGATGTAGGATCTTGTGGCTTACCTGTCCACAAATCTCTGCATCTCTGGGGGAGAGACAAGCCTACGTATGATAAAAAAAAATTGGTCTGGGGGCTTCCCGCACAAAGCTTTAATCTTGCAGGGGCTGACTGTCCCAAAAGACAGCTGACAAGGGGGGAAATATTTGTGACTGTCCCAAAAGAGAGAATAAAACTACTCTGTAGGCAACATGCCCAGATATCTGAAAGCCCATTTCCAAGAGAAGCTTTTAAATTGTCCATCCCTGAGATGCTGCTTTTCCAGCGTCTCTGGGAAATCTGTGGCTGTCCCTCTGGCCAGGAGGGACATGTTTGAGGGTCCCTGTTTGAGGGTCCACATAACACTCAGACTTGAGTCACCAGAGACCTTCCTATGGTTGCTGCACATCACTTCAAAGCTCTCTTTGGATATCAACAAGTTGACCTGGAGGGCAGCTTTCCTAATGGAAATTCCGCTAGCTGGGGAAAAACGTTGAAAAGAAACCCAGGGTTTTAAGAAGAGGGCTTTCCTCTGAATTGTTCCCTCTCCTAACAGCTCATGAATCCATCACAGCTCCAGCCACTTTTGCCTCCAGATACATCTATGTATCTCTCTTGACTCTGACCCTGCCTGGCTACCTTTGGGGCTCCACTTTGGTCCAAGCCGCCATCATCTCACTTCTGGGAGGCAGCGAGATCCCAACTGGTTCCACGTTTATCCCACTCCTGCTCCCACCCTAATCTTTTCTTCCCACAGCACAATGGAGCACTCTTGTAAAAAACCTAAGAGGAGTCCTGCTTTCTCTGTTGAAATGTTTCAATGGCTTCTCATGGATGGAGTTCCGACTGCTGCCCTGACCCAAAGGTGAGGCCTGCCCTTTGCTGATTCTGCCATCATTCCACCCATCCTCACACTCCTGCCCCCCCCACCTCCCCGCCCAGCTCACAGGCCTCCTTTTATTGCCCTGAGTATAAGCCCTTTCCGATCCCTGGATCCTCTCAAATGCTGCTGGCCCTGGGAGGGGACGCCCTCCTTCCCAGCTTTGGCTGCCACTAATCTTTCAGGTCTCGGCTTAACCATCATACCTTGTATTGGCTCCCGCCAAACACCTGCTAAAGCATATTCCCTATTGCAGCACCCCATTCACAAATCTTTAGTGGGGCTTATCCAAATCTAGAACTTTTCTGTTTACTTCTTTATCTGCTTTCGTCCCCACTAGCCTATAAGTTCCATGAAGGCAGGGATTGCTTTATTTCTGCCCACTGCTGTCTCCCCAACTCCAGTCTGCATGCCTTCATTTTTCACTGTTAGCAGTGGAACAATGATGCCATAATCATTTGCGTGATTATAAAGAGGGCTAATGTCCCCAGGACCCAGGTGAAACTGTGGATGTGGAAACAGCTTCAGAGATGGGAGAGTGGGGAGAGGGGGAGACCCAGGAAGACTTTCTGAGAGCGTGGTGACCCTCTGACTTCTATTTGCCTGGAAGCTCTGAGCGCAAGAAAATGACCTCATTCTAGTGGGGCTAAGAAGAGCCAGGCCTTTGGAATTAGGCCTGTGTCAAGCCTGTTTTTTCTTTCTTACCACCGGAGTGTCCCTGGGCAAAAGGCTCCTGTCACTGAGCCTCAGGTTTCTCCTTTGCCTGCATGGGAACCATGGTGCCTACCTCTCTGGCTAAGATTAGCTCATGGAGCTTCACAATGGGCCAGAGAGCAGTCTCAGGAGGCATTCGTGTTCTTGTGCTCAAGGTAGCCCAATTCAGTGAACATGGTCAAGCATCTGTGAGACATTCTATGAGAAAGATCTCTTCAACTTGAAGATATTTGGCAATCATACTAATAAACTGATTTCTAATGACCACCAAGTCCGACACAGAAGTCTCATGAAGGGCTGAAACGCAGTGTGCCTTCTCAAAAGTGGAGGAGGAGCTTTGAAACCAGCCATGCTCGTCTTTACCTGTCCCCTCTCCAAGCTGTTCCCTCCCCAAGCTGTTCCCGCCCAGCAGTGGGACCATGGACTTGCCACGCCTGCTGCGTGAGAAGCTCAAGGCAGAAGGAAGTTGTGCCACTGGTGAAGCATGCCAGTCCCGCCACTTTAAGAGCCGTGCGACCATGGAGAGTTGAACAGTGGCTGCTCTGAAATACATGTCTACCTGGAAACTGAGGATGTGACCTCATCAGGAATAAAGGTCTGCAGATATAATTCAGGTAAGGGCATTAAGATGGGATCTTCCTGGGTTAGGACGAGCCCCACATTTAAGGAGCAGTTCCTTATAAGAGAGGAGAAGGGGAGACGATATGTGAAGATGGGTGTCATGCACAGACAGGGGCAGGTATTGGAGTGATGTGTCTATAAGCCAAAGACTGCTGACAGCCACCAGAAGCTAGCAGGATGGCAGGGACTTGGTTCTCCCTCACAGCCACCAGAAGGACCCACCTGTGCTGACACCTGGATTTTAGACATCTGCCCTCCAGAACCACGAGAGAACAAATACCTATTGATCTAAGTCACCCAGTTTGTTGTGATTTATTATGGCAGCCCCTAGCACACTAATGCAATGACCTTGACTAGCTTGGTAAGACTTTTGAGCATCAGTATGTTCCTCTGTAAAGTGGGTGTCTTCCTAGTGTCTCTTCCGTAGAGCCCTTGCCAAATGGAGTGCAGACGATGTTCAAATTGCTTGGGACATTGCCTGACACACATTTGGCACTCAATAAACTGTAGTTATTATTAATGGTTACTCTTTTAGATGAGCCATTTCTTGGACTCCTCCCAGCTTAAGCCAAAGCAGCTTCTTGTCCTCCCCCTAGTGAGATGAGAGCCCCCTGAGAGACCGAGGCCGAGGCACGCCTCTCTGTCACTGAGGACCCCGATACTCCTGCCTCTACTTCCATCCCATCCGCCCCCATCACGTCCCTCTGTGTGTCGGTGTTTCCTCAACATTCTTTTGATTCATTCATTCTCAGGGGGAAAGACTTTTTTCTTTCAGGCACAATACCAGGAAGCAGTTATAAAAACGTAGAACTTCATGACACCTGTCAAGGACTCCCATCTCTCCTTAATCCCTGTCTCTCGATCTCTGTGTACACCTCTGTCTCTGTCTCTCCAGCCCGTTCTGCCTCTCTCCTTACCCCTCCCTCTTTTCATCAAAACGGGTGTCTTACAGACGTGGAAGAGATTTGTAAAGATAATCCCTCCGAGAGCCACTCATTCCACAGGAACAAACAGAGGAGAGCACATGGCAGGGAGCAGCGCCATAAATGGAACATCACCAACCCACGGCGCGCCAACCCAGGGCGAGCCCAGAGCCGTAACTTTCTCCTCGTCCCCTCCCTGCCTGCCAATGTCCTGGCCCCTGCCCAACACCATTCTATTTTCAGGAAGGCTTCCTTGACCCGTGGGTCCTTCAGCCACAACAGAGGTGGCGCCGGCTGGAATCCAGGCGTGAAATTATGAAAGAATGGGGCTGACGCTGCCTCCAGTTGTGCTCCGGCCTCAGATGTGAAATTGCCGTTTTTTTCTCCCCCCACCCCTTCGCTCCGGCCTGTCGCAGGCGGGGCGGAAAAGATTGTATTTATCACCTGTCAGGATCTGCCAGAACTGAGTTACGTGAGGCAGGACAGCATAAAATTATCATACACAAGCATGAAATTACAAAATCGCTCGGAACTGAACAACAAAATTATTTCATTTCGGAGGGAGGCCATTCCATTTTTTAGCTCTGACACCTTGACTGCCAAACTTTGAATTGAAATTGAGTGTGAGGGCCCTGGAATAGAGACAGCAATAACGAGAGGTAGCATGTAAACTAGCCATGCAGACACACTACATTAATGGCCCCCGAAACCTCCCACCAGAGACATGTAACTAAATAAATGTCACATGTCCCAGCTACTCAACTTGCCTTCCACAACTCGAAATGACTTAAGCCAGTGTTAGAGCCCTGGCCCGTTGTCTGAGGATGCCTGGGAGTGACTAGGTGAGGGCTGGCTCTTCCAGCCCAGAGGATGCTCTGGCGAGAGGTGAAGCATGCAGGCTTTGGAGTTGTGTGTGTATGTTCAGGGCTGGGGCCAACATTAGTGAGCTGTGTGGCATCAGGTGAATTTCTGAACCCCTGTAGGTCTCTGTTTTATCATTCATAACATGAAGACGACCATCGGTTGAAGGCAAAAGTATCTCACACATAGCGTCTGGCACATAGAACGTTTTCAGTGCAGGGATTATGAGGGCTGAGACAGGTGGGTTATTCACCTCTTTCTTTCCTCTTTCCAAGTATTTGTACTCTTTTCTACCCTGTGGTGAAAACAGGTATCCGATTACCTTTTATTAAGCAGGGGAAAGAAGAAAACTGTGACAGTAATTTGTGTTTAAATATGAAATGAAGTTAGGGTGAACTATTGATTATTGTTCCCCAATTTTTTTATCCTTTCATGTTTTTTGTCATGTGACTTTGAAGCCCCTCCCAATGGAGGTGGGGCTTATTTTCTCATCTTGTTGTAATTGGGCTTGGTCATATGACTTATTTTAACCAATGGCCTAGGAGCAGACACGATGCCAGCAGTGACTTTGAACATATTGTGTGGTTTGGCGATGCATCTTGCACTCCTGCTGTGTGCTTGACAATGGCATCAGGGAGACACTGGACTATGGGAAATAGAGTAGGTGGAGCAGCCTAGAGTCAAATTCAGCCAATCTGTAGATCTGTGAGTAAGGGAAATACGTGTTTGTTGTTAGCTACTGAGATTTTGGGGAATGTTTGTTACATGGCAGAAACAGCCTCATGAAGTGTCTAGATTCAGATAATTATAAACAAGAGGTTTGATTTCATAAATGCCCTGGTGTGGGATTGTCCTGTCCTTGAAATGTTCAGCATTCAATCCTTTCCAATGTCAAGAACAAAGTTTCTCAACCTCAGCCCAGTCGACATTTGGGATTGGATGGTTCTTTGCTGAGGGAGTCGTCCTGTGCGAGACGTCCTTGGTGAGATGTTTGGCAGCATCCCTAGCCTCTACCCACTGGGTGCCAGGAACACCAGCCCTAAAGTGGTAACAACCAAAAATATTTTCAGATATTGACAAGTGTCCCCTGGCGGTGCAAAATATGCCCCTGTTGGGAACCACTGGTCCCCCCACCCATCATCCAAATTCTTCTTGGAGATGGTACTCCCTCCATCAAAACACACTTACACAGGAAGCCCCGGAGTTCATTGTCATTTTATTCTAAGAACAGACATGGAGCACTTCCTACGTGCCAGGTGTCATGAATACAGTGATGAATGTGGCAACCCTTTCACTCTAGGAGTTCCAGCTGCCCAAGTCTCCACCTCGAAGCCGTCCCTGGCTCCTCTCTGAGCCTCCTACCCCACCCTTTACTCCCTGGCCCACCTCTCACTCCAGCCACTCTCACCGCAGGTCTCTTCACGTTTGTCTGCTTCTCTCCACTTCCATTTTCTCTTTCTAGTCTTGCTTCTCTCCAATCTATCTCCCACTCTGTGGCTCGCGTAGTCATGCTAACTGACAAACTTGGAAACTGGATTCTGTCACTCTCCTGTCCGGAACTCAGCACCGACTTCCCGCTGCATTTGGGAGAAAACAGAGACAAAGTTCCCACACGGTCCACAAGGCCATGGTCCCGTCCTCCCACTTCCCACTTTCCTCCGCCTCTCGGGTTGTGAGCTGGGGCTGGGCTGTGGAAAGCCTTGAATGTGAAGCGAAGGCATGGTCAGACCTCAGCTGGATGACCCTTACAGATCAGCTGGTCTCCAACGGCCATGTCCACCGGGATGAAGCTTCTTCTGAAGGGCTGTTGTCTCCTGCAGATCTTTCAAAAAAGAAAAAAAGGGTGGGATTTCATGTAATTTCAAGATCAGGTCAGAGAGCAGGGGCAGAGGAAGGGGGGCAGAGCTTAACCAAAGTCCCAGGCAGCTTCTGATTTCCTCTCCTCCGCAGGGCATTAAGGTTTAACCTCTTGTAGCATCATGTCATGGTGAGTGGTAGTATCCCCGTTTCATAGATGATGACACTGAGACTCAGGGCAAGAAAGCCGATCGCCCAAGACCTGGAACTGAGGTGACAGAGCTGGAGTCTGAACCATTCCCTCCGAGGATTTAGCCAACTACCATGGCCTCTCATAGGATGACCAGGGAGGTCTGGTTAATGGCCTCCTTAAGCCCAGTTTGGCCCTCCCACCCGCCGACTCTCCACTCCTAGCAGAGGAGGTTTAAAAAATACAGATCTGATCAAGTGAGTGCATATTCCACTCTTTCTACTGCTGTGTGGCTAACCCTGTACCATGACTCACAAAATTTCCCCTTGCTCGCTTCTCCAAACCCATCTCTGCCCTTTGCTCCTGTAGTCTCTGAGCTTCAAGCACATAAGCCATCTCTTGATCCTGCCGCAGTGCCTTTGCATGTGCTGTTCCCGTGGCCCACTTCAGGTACTTTTTACTTTCTGCTCTCTCAAACCTCAGATCAAGCCTCTCTTCCTCATGCAAGTCTCTCCCATCCCCTGAATATCTCCCCTAGTTTGGGTCAGGTCCAGTTGTTACACATGCTCATGTCACACTGCTCCCGTCCTATTTGCATAGTTAGATTTAAATTTAGTCCCCCCACACCTGCTAGGATGTGAACCCCAAGAAGCCAACAACTCAGCTTGCTTTGCTCATATCAGATTCCATCCTTTAGCTTAGTGCATAGCACATAGTAGGTGCTCAACAAACTTTGATCAGTGAATGAATGAATGAGTGAATGAACATCCATGCTCTGTCTTCTGCACCCACCACCTCAACATTTGCTCAGCATTGCCCTGAGGGAATTTACCTCCCCTCCTCCTACCCTTTGGCCACGCCCCTGATAGCCCTTCTGGTCTCCCGAGCCTCAGAGTGAGCGGCTGCGTGCCTCCTGCCGCTCTGGGCTGCAGCTCCCATGGGGAGAGCTGCAGGCTGCAGCGGGCAGCGGTGCTGTCATTTGTGGAGTGCTAACAGCTACAGGTACCGGTCACAGGCCATTGCCCCCAGCCTTCGCCACGTAAATCCTCCACTAACGATTTGTATAAACTTCTGTTACACGTGTTATTTATCACTGCAAATAACCTTGCAGTGGGTTGGACCGTGTGCTTTGTTCACTTACACACACACACCCCTCAGGCAAAGCCTTGGGCTGAGGGGGTTCCTACCATCAGGCTGGCTGGGTGGGATTCCTGGCTCCCTCTCCCATGAGCCAGCTGTGTGGTCTGGGGGAAGACTCTATCCCTCTCTGTGCCTCAATTTCCTCATCTGTGCATTAGGGATAGTAATAGTACTCACCTCAAAGGGGGTTGGAAGGGTTAAAGGTGGAGGTACAGTGCTCATGTGGGGCTGGGCACATAATAAATGCTCAATAAAAGTTAGCTGCTGCCACCACCATTGTCGTGGTCACCAGCATCATCCCACTCAGGAGATCTAAGGAATAACATTCCTCTTTATGAGGCTACTAGCTCCAGAGAGAAGGGACTCCATCTCTCACTCATTAATGAGTCCCCAACACTTAGTAGGAACTCAACCAATATCTGTTAATTAAATGAGATGAGACAGATTTGGACCCAGAATCAAGCAAAGCATTTAGCCAGGTATACGGAAGAGGCCAGCCTCACCTGTTCTCTCCGATCCTTGGTCTCCTTGGCTCTGGCTAACGAAGTGGGGATAACTTCACGTCTTCCTCCTGGAGTATGCAGGGCCAATGTGGAGCTCTCAGCTCAGGCTCCGGCATGCAGCGAGCATCTGATAAGTGGAGGGTTTGTTCAATCGACAGTCTCCACTGGGTGTTGCCATGTCCCAGGCTAGGAACTGAGGAAACATCAGTGACCAAAATCGTGCCTGTGGGAGCCCTCATTCCTGTGAGAGGCAGGAGTCGTGCAACATAACAAGATGATGCACAAAGTCAGGAGGTAAAGATGCCCATGGACAAAAGAGTAAGATGGGGGTACTGGAGGGGACAGTGCAGATGGTTACGCACATTTGTAGGGCGGTCGAGTGAGCTCTCATTCAGAAAGATGCCATTTGAGCAACGACTGGAAGAAAGCGAGGGTGTGCTACTTCTTGGTCTCTGTGGGAAAGGCACACGCAAAGGCCCTGCGGCAGATGCATGGCTGTTCAAGAAATAGTAAGACCCTCAGTGTGTCTGGGGCAGAGTGAGGGGAGGGGAGATGAGGTCAGTGGTTTAACAGGGGTCTGGATAATTCCAAACCTTGAGGGAAATCATAAGGATGTTGGCTTTTCCTTCGAGCGGGATGGAAGCCATGAGAGGTTCTTGAGTGGAGTAGTGACAAGACTGGACTTCTGTTTTGAGAAGATCGCTCCAGCTGCTGGGTGGAGAATGCATCAGAGGGGGAGGTCAGAAGCAGGGACATTGGTTAGGAGGTCACTGCAATGACCCTGGTGAGGGACCATGGAGGTCGCGTGACACTTTGGCCCATTTGCCCCAGGACTCCTCATCTAACCCCTTTTGGGGTGGGGAAGAGCAAGGAAGCTTTCCTCTGTCCGAGGCACCCAGTTTGGCTGTGGGAGCCATGCCCGGCCAAAGATGGCAATTCCACTCTGGGGGGCATCGTCTCCCTCAGCTCCTCAGACCTGCGGGACCCACATCATTTCTCCTACCAGGCCCCAGGTGTGTTCATCTCCCTCTGGTTGGCCTCACCACCTCCACTTGCCCTGCCGATCCCAGCAAGGCGTGGCAGTCTACGTACACCTGGCCAGCCTCCCCCATCACCTGGCCCAACTCCAGTCTCAGGATGGGGGCTGCCTTAGACCTGCCCATGTGCTCCTCCTTGGTCTTGGGCTCTGACAAGAGCTAGGCAACGGGGCCAGGATGTGGCCTCACCCCTGGATGTCATGGTCTCCTGGCTGATGCGGCCAGGCTGGTGAGAGCCAGAGTTAGGTGGGAGGCCTGGTCTGAAGGGGCGGCCACAGGAGGGGCTGGCGGGTCTGCTATGAGGGGCTTTCTTAGCAGCAGAGATACAAATCGGGTTAGCGACTGGCTTCCACGACATCCTCATCTTCTGGAAGTGTGGAGGCTGCTGTCTTGCTCCTGCCCTGGCAGGACAGGTTTGGCATCAATATATTGTGAACCTCAGCACCCTGGGGTGCTATCTGCTGCTCCCTTAGCACCCGAGGCTGAGCTCAGGTGCCCTCTCAATGCCCGGCAGCCTAAGACCACGTGCCAGGCTCTGGCCGCCACCCCACAGCGCATTATCTCCTGACTCCACCCTCCCGGAACAGTCCCGCCCTTTTCTATCCGGGACCCCATAAGGGCATTCACTGTGACCAGCTGCCTATCCATTTTACAAGTATTGACTTAACAGCGAAGCACTTATTAATGGTTTTTGTTTATTAGAATAAGGCGTGTGCATTACAGAAAATGCAGGAAAAATCCTCTCCCTCCGTTTAGCAAATATATGTTGTGTACCTACTGTGTGTCAGGGCTACACTGGGTGCTGACTGTATACAGGTGAGTAAACCAGGCCATCCTTGCCTCAGTGACTTGCAGGCCATGGAAGTGCAGGAAGAAAATAAAATAAATCCCTCCTCCTTTTTTCTGCTTGTCAGAAAAAACAATCATTAGCATTTTGCTCTATGTGCCTCCAGGTTCATTCCTCCATAAAATTTATACTTATACATATAAATATGTGTTTAAATAGTATATATTTTTTAAAATATATATTTTATTCATTATGCCATTACAGTTGTCCCATTTCCCCGATTCATTCCCCTCTACCCTGCACACCCCCTCCCACCCAC
>PVKM010032394.1:0-16414 GCA_004027735.1 Carollia perspicillata
CTGTATGGGGGATGACTCAGTACTGGGATCTCAGGGTCTACTCTCTCAGCTCTCCCTTCAAAGCTTCCATCCCCAGTCTCTCCTCAGGCATCTCTAGCCCACTCTGTCCCCACCTTTGCTGGAGCCCCTGGTAAGTGGCTGCAAATGAAAATTTGTGTGTTGGCCCTTTAAATGGCTCTTTCAATCCCCAGTCATCTGTCTCCAGCAGAGAGCAACCCTTCCACTTTTTGCTGATGGTTGTTATCTGTGTACTTTTTGGGTTCTAGTGCTCTAGGCTGGGGATCTCAGCTTAGGGTTTAGGCCTTGCTCTTCTCAAAGGGGTCCACCCAGCCACTTAATTATCCCTCTGGCACTGCTGCCTATGGGTGCCCAGCCAGCCTTCTGGAGTCTCCACTGCACTCCTTACCAGTCAGGTTGTGCTGAGGCTGATTCTTCTGACTGTGAAGGGTTATAAGTCTTCTCTTTTGCTGTTGTTCAGTTGTTGGTTCCAGCTGATTTCTCCACAATTTAATTGTAATTCTGGATTGGTCCTGGGAGGAGGTTATGTGACTTCCATTCACACCTCTGCCATCTTGTGCCCTTTCATTTGTTCTTATTTAATCAGTTACTTTAGCAGCTTTTGCATGTTAAGCACTCTACTTGGCCAAGTAGAGTATATAACAGAAAGGAAAATAAACTCTATTATCTTGAGGAGTTGTAATCTCTTTTTTTCTACTGTATTATCTATTTTCTCTTCTACCCATCCTTTCAAATTGTCTTTATTCATAGATAATCTATATAGGAAAAGCCTGATGGAATTAACAATAGAAGTATTGAAACAATAAAAATACACTGAGGAAAATGCATACAAAGTGAATTTACAAATGTGAATAAAGTTTATATAGACAAGCAGCTACTGGTTAGAAGCTATACAGAAGAAGATCCTACTCATAATAGCTATAAAAATGTGCTATAAAAATGTGTATGGAGGAAAATTTAATACCCTGTTGAAGAAGACTTCCTATACCAGCAAGGTTTCAGACTAATATAATCTGAAAGCCTTTATGTTGTAAAGATATGAAAATGCTGAGTAGAATACAATTTTAAAGAGCTTTGTGTAGAGCTACTCTCTCAAAGAATATGAGCTCATTAAGGACTGGAAAAATAGAAACTGTGAAAAAGGAAAGGAGTACGTCATGGGGTGAGCCACTGAAGACCCCTAGTGCGGTGAGGAGCCACTCCCTTAATTTAGGTACCTGTGTTTTAATACCAACAGGGAAACAGCAGATCTAGGCCCACTATCATTCAAGATGGAAACTGAACCTAGAAGTCAGGAATGAGGTGCAAACTGACAGATTAAGCACAGAAATTGGTAAATAAAACTTGACCATATGAAACAAAAACAACTATATTAATGGCCAATATGGGATGTCATTGGTGTGCTGAAATATGTTTAACAAACTGACTTTCGCAGAGGAAATAGAGAAGCCCTGATTTGTAGCATTTGCCAATTCTCTGGGGTGACTACTCCCATCATGGCCCAGTTCTGGATGCAGAACTGGGAAGAGATGCCCTGTAGCACGACACTGTATAGACGAATACGATAGATGGCAGCCGCCTTAAGAGCACAGATAATAGTAAAAAGTGATAAAATACTGAAGTAGTGATGAGTCTTGAGTGGTTATTTTGTTGTTTTTAATATAATTTACTTAAGTATGTCTATATAATTTAATTTTTAATAATAGCAGTGTTTAACAACTGCATAGAAAATTTCTGAAATTTCACAAGCAGCTCTTGAGAGCTGTGTAAGCTGACTGCAGCCCTCCACTGGGAAACCAAGGGGAAGTACACCTCTAACAGTATTAGGAAAGGTAAGAGAGGATAATTGAAGCTAAAGCCATTACAGGTCTTTGTACTATAGTGAAAAATGTAGTCACATATTTTAATGTACATGTACATGTTTCCAAAGTTGCAATTTGAAGAAGTGGAATCTTTAATAGCAAACAATTTTGAGGATTATTGGGGAAAAAATCTGAAAAAGAAATTTAACGAGGGGAGAGTGGTATTAACTTCTATTAACTTGTAGCATAAAGGAAAATTAGTTAAAATACTTTAATGACAGTTGAATAGGATAACATATTAGAATAAACTAATACATTAAGAAATAAAATTCAAATTACACCTGAGAGGAATTTGTAAGCACATTGCAACTAAAAAGTAGGATGTTATAAGAAAGGAATCATCAGCAAATATGATAGAGTTATTGGAAATTAAAATGAAGATTTTCTGAATTTAAAAATTCACTTTAAGGGTTTGGAGGATAAATTCAATGGGGTCTCTCAGAAAGCATAATAAAAGGACAAAGAAACAGTAAATGAGTAAAAAGGTAAGAGAGGATCAGTTCAAGAAGTCTTATTATCTATTAGGTGTTTCCTAATAACAATAGCTAGGAATTATACATTGCATTCAGTGTACCAGGCAGTATTCTACCTATGCTGATGTGTGTAATCTTCTCAACTAGGCACACTTACTGTCCTTGCTTTCAGATGATGAAACTACAGCACAGAGAGGTTAACTTGCCCAAGGATGCATTCATAGCTGGTAACTAGTACTACTGGAATGCGTGGACACTAGACACTCCCTAAGCCTGCAGGCCTAACCAAAACACCGTACTGCTTTCCTCTGATCTGTTAAAGCTAAGGTGTTAACCTCTGTTTTTGAAAAAATAATCACATAGAAACAGTTTTTCAGTTTGTATTCTGTAATTAGGTCTGCATTTTGAAACTAGGAGGCATGTAGAGTATTTTTTCACTGTTGTAGACCTCAGAAATTATAACGTTTTAACTAAATTATGCCTTAAATTACAAAGATATTATAATGAATCTTAGAGAGGAGTTTTAAATAATGAACATATGTTAATTTTTGTATTCAATTTAAACAATTAATTTTTATGGTTTAATCAGTGATACTCTATAATCATTTTATTACAGTATAGATATAAATATATATTACAATTTTATAGTTGGCTTTATCTTGCTGATCTGTATTTCCAGGGTTATCTTGAAGAACTCTTACGACTTCGAGAGAACCAGTTGTCTGAATCCGTCTCCCAGAATAAAACACTACTACAAAGGATTGAAGATTCTGATCTGGCCCATAAATTGGAAAAGGAACAGTTAGAATACATAATTGTAGAGCTTCAAGATCAGCTGTAAGTGAGACCATTTTGGAAAATTTTTGGAAGTATGTGAATATAACAGTGTCATGTTTTAACATATGATTCAAATTCCAAGAGATCTATTTGCCTGCTATTAAGTTGTCTTTCACTTCTCTTTTTTAAAGTTTATTTTTGTTTTTCTTATTATAAAAGTAGTCCATGATCATTGTAGAAACATTGCAAGATATAGGAAGAAAATAAAAATTACCTTCAGTTGTGCTACCCATAGTTAACTGCTATACTGTAATTTGGTGTATATCCTTTTGAATGCATAGGTATAATTTTTAAAGTATTTATCTAGTTATTGATTGATTGATTGTAGAAGGATGGTCTTTAAGACCAGTACTACTAAAAGTTAAGTGCCAGTGCATAAACCGTTTGTCACCAGGTTGTGCCCGAATATTACTAAGCACAGCTAAGTATTGCTCTTTTCTTTAGCAAGACTTCTTTCGATGAAGACAGCCGTGTCTTGACCTGTATTCTGGTACAAGCTCTTTAACTTGTCGCTCTTCAAAGCACTAGTACTAATCATACTGTTGTCAAACTTGATTTTGTCAATTAATTACTTATGGTGAAAATCTTCTCATATTATTATTTACTTAAAGGATAACTTTATTTTCTTGAAATGATTTCTAACTTTCAGAAAAGTTACAAGGACAGTACAAAGTAATTTTCATATACCTTTTCCTAAATTCACCACTTTCCAACATTTTGCCCCCTTTGTCATAATACCATAGTTCTCCCCCCTCCCTGTATATACAGATGTATTATTTTTAAATTACTTGACTGTTTGCATACATCATGCTTCTTTACTCCTTAATACTTCAGTATGTCTTTCCTAGTAACAGATATTCTCTTAAATAACCGTAGTTCCACTTTCAATTTAAAATTTTAAATTGACATAATGCTTTCATCTTGTCTATACTTGTATTTCACTTTCATCAATTGTCCAAATAATGTCTCTTATTGCAACTTTTGTTTTTCTGGTAAGGATCCAATCCAGAGTCATGTTTGAATTTAGTTGTCAGTCTCTTCAGTCACTTTTAACTTAGAATAGTTTTTCAGTGTTTGCCTCACATTTGATTGACATTTCTGAAGAATACAGGCTAGTAATTTTACAGAATGTCCCTGAATTTTAATTTGTTTGTGTTCCCTGTGGTTAGAATGAGTTCATCCATTTGTGGCTGGATTACAACATAAATGGTATGTCTCCAGGATATTCCATCTAGAGGTACATGAAGTCTGGCGTTGGCCTTACAGTAGTGATACTAATTTTTGTCATTTAGTTAAGATGTTTTTCTCTTCTGCATAGTTACTGTTGTTCCTTTCATTGTTAGCATGTAGTTTCCAGGGTGACTAAGCAAGTATAAAAGATGATTTTTAAGTAAGGTCTTATTAAGGAACATAAAAATGTAATGCTTTATGGTAATTTGTATCTTAATGAAAAGAATTATGTTCATATTTTGTTTCTTCTATTTTTCTAATATTTGAGAGTTTGTCCTATGGAGTATCAATCATTTAGGGGCACATTAACACCCTCCATAGCCCTTTTCTTCTGTAAGCAGGGAGAAAAATGTCAAGAGGCAAACAATAAAGATTTTTGGGTATTACTTTGCAACTGAAAGATTAAGAAGATATTTTAATTTTTCTTTTGCAAATAATCTTGGTAGTTTGTCTAAAGTGTCTTAAAAATAATTATGAAGTCAGTTTTCATTTAATCACAGAGGTATTTTCATTTGAAGAATTCAGTTTGAATGTATCATATTTATTTTACTTTTGATAATTTAAAGGAAATGAAGACTCTCAAACATTTTAGTATGCAAAAGAACCTACAAGTTACTGTTTTATCATGCTTCTGTGATGGGAAAGTATCACTGATCCTCTAAATTTTGCAAAGAAACTTACAATCATTTTTAATACCTTTAGGATGATTTTAACTAAAACAATATCACCAAAGCAACAAACAAAAAATTATGGTCACTGGTCAGAATTAGACTGTTTTCTTGGATCTAGAGGTTAAAAATTCCCTTTCCCATAGCATGGCTACAATTTCTGTATGGTTGTAAATCTGTGTTTTACAAGATTTATCTGCACAAAAACTGTTATAAGAATATTGAACTGAAGAGTAAGAGCCATTTCCTTCAAAATGTTCACAATTCACTGCTATAAGAATCTCAGACCCCGCCCCCACATACAGCATCACAACCCAGCAACTGGGTTGCCCCCCACTGGTGAACACCTAAGGCTCCACCCATCATACATAACAGGCATGACCAGACCAAAAAAAATGGCCCAAATGGAAGAACAGATCAAAGCTCCAGAGCTAATACATCTAAGTGACTGAGAGATAGCCAGCCTATCAAATGCACAGTTCAAAACACTGATGATCAGGATGCTCACAGAATTGGTTGATTTTGGTTGCAAATTAGATGAAAAAATGAAGGCTACACTAAGTGAAATGAAGGAAAATGCACAGGGAACCAATAGTGATGGAAAGAAAACTGGGACTCAAATCAATGGAGTGGACCAGAAGGAGGAAAGAAACAAGCAAACAGAAGGAATGAAGAAACAAGAATTCAAAAAAATGGGAAGAGGCTCAGGAACCTCCAAGACATCTTTAAACATTCCAACATCCAAATTATAGGGGCACCAGAAGGGGAAGAGGAAGAAAAACAAGTGGAAAACTTATTTGAACAAATAATAAAAGGAGAGCTTCCCCAATCTGGCAGAGGAAATAGACTTCCAGAAGGTCCAGGAAGCTCAGAGAGTCCCAAAGAAGTTGGACCCAAAGGGGAACACACCATGGCACATCATAATTACATTAGCCAAGATGAAAATGAAGGAGAGAATTCTAGAAGCAGCAAGAGATAAGGGGACAGTTACCTATAAAGGAGTCCCCATCAGCCTGTCAGCTGATTTCTCAAAAGAGACCTTACAGGCAAGAAGGAGCTGGAAAGAAATATTCCAAGTCATGAAAGGCAAGGACCTACATTCAAGATTGCTCTATCCAGCAAAGCTTTCATTTATAATGGAAGGGCAGATAAAGTGCTTCTCAGATAAGGTCAAGTTAAAGTTCATCATCACCAAGCCCTTATTACATGAAATGTTAAAGGGACTTATCTAAGAAAAAGAAGATAAAAAACATGTATAGTAAAATGACAGCAAACTCACAATTATTAACAGCCACACCTAAAACAAAAACAAAAACAAACTAAGCAAACAACTAGAACAAGAACAGAACCACAGAAATGGAGATCACATGGAGGGATAGTGACAGGGGAGTGGGAGGAGGAGAGAGGGGGAAAAGGTACAGAGAATAAGTAGCATAGATGGTAGGTAGAAAATAGACAGGGGGAGGGCAAGAACAGTATGGGAAATGTAGAAGCTAAAGAACTAAGACACATGGAGATGAACTAAAAGTGGGGAATATGGGAGGAGGGGGTGTGCAGGGTGGAGGGGAATGAGGGGTTGAGATTGGACAACTATGATAGCACAATCAATAAAATGTATTTTAAAAATGTGAAAAAAATAAAAGAAGCCCTCCCACAATAAAATTTTAAAGACCATTAAAAAAAAAGAATCATCTTCAAGTACAGAATACTCTGGGCATTTTTGCAGCTGATGGGAGAGAGTGGAAACATTTTCCTTCTTATGTTGCTGAGATTTTTTTTAAACCTAGAATTAGAAAGGCTTGCATCAAAGCTGGGTGTTGAAATTCCCTTTGTTAATCCTGAGAAGATAAAAGTGGCCTTGAGAAGATTAAATTTATAACATATAAAGGAAGAGGTCAGAAGAGAAGTATTAAATGAAACATGAGGCGTGTAATATTTTCTTCTATATTATGTTGATTATCTTTGCTTGGGTGATTTAAATCCTTTGTCACTCGTTATTCTTTTCATATATTTCTCAATGGTTAGATGTGTTTCTGAATTACTGGTAAAGTATGTTTTAATTATGTCTTTGCATAGTCATAAAATCTGAACATTTTGTAGTTTGGGTAATAATACAAGTTTGTGTGATGTAGTACAGGAGCATCTTAAAGCTTTCTTGCAAAGGAGGACCATGTTCATATACTAGCTCTATACTTCGTTATTTAAGCTCAGACTTAATTAATGTTTTAGAGCCTCTTTTTCCTTAATTGTGAAATGGAGATGATATCCACCTTGTGAGTTATTATGGGCATTAAATAGCATCATGTATAATACAGGTAGGATGAGGAAGGCATGCAAAGATTGTTCCTCTGTTTGTACTTATAGAACTCTTGCAATCTCCTTAGTAAGTTCACTCAAAAGATAGTGAATGTGTCATGTTTTACCTCATCATGCTCAAAAGCCACAGATCAAGCAATGAGTTTGAACTTGATTGTATTATTCCTGAGTATCAGGAAATTAACTGTGAAATCTGGTTTTTAATGGAAGTTGGATTAATATTTATAATCATGGCATAGACTTGTGTATACCACATACATGAGGGAGAGATACATGGTTACCTGCTATTTAATGTTACTCTTAACTGTAATTCTTTTCCTCCTTTGTAGGATGTAATTCTATTTTGAGATATTTTACTAAGCATTGAAAAAGGTACATTTGGATGATTGATGGGGTTATGGTTGGTGGAGTTTTTAAAAAAATAACTTTACATCTGTAAAAATTATGATTAGGAATAATGTTATCATTTCATTGGAAATATAGCATTATTATAGTTTTATTCTTATAGTTTTATTGAACTTTGTAATATAGTTAGATTTTATTTCATCTGTATACTTTTAACTTCACTCTATTTATATATTAAAGTTAATTCAGTAAAATAAATATAAACAAGCTTAATATGTCAATTACATATTTTTGCTCAATATATGGAAATTTTCTCAGGATTATGAAATATATTCTGTTTATGGTCTTTAAAAATTTTATTGTTACATTTATATATGCTAATTGGTGGGAAAACTTTTCACTTTTAATTTAGTTTTATTCAGTAAACATTTGTTTAAATGTATATTTTTGTGCTTGAGAATAACTGAAAGTACAGAGAAGACTAAGACATAGTCTCTTTTTTATGAGGCTAATCAGCTAGTCATGCGAACAGATGGACATCAATCACATTGTTATTTAAAGAGTGCCATGTGTGGGAGGGCAGCTTTATCCTCATCCACAGGCGTGGACCTTCGTACAGGGCTAACCTCAGGAATACACAGCTTCAGACAGCATGCCAAAGCGAAACACCTTTGTCATGATTAACAGCAAGAAAATGCATAAGGCATTTTTCTAGGTAGCCTTTACCTAATCCACATACTGAACTTTCCTATTCATAATTTGAAACATTATAGGGATAGTAACATGTCATATTGAGTTCCCTAGTGAAGAAACTGAGGAGTCTAAACAGAAGCGAAGAATCATGTATTGCTAAAACTAGGTCATTTGACAGTTCAGCAGCCAAGTTTGTGTAATTCATGGTAAATAGTGGTGTCGTGATTATCAGCATGCAAACCATAAGTTAATGATGCTACAGCATCCTGGTTCAGAAGGTTTAGGATGGGTGGTATGGATCATAGTAACAAGAGTAGAGTGATGTTATCATGGCCAGCTAATAGTAGACAAGTTATAATAGATAAATTTTATTTATCTATAGATAGATATAGGTAGGTAACAGTTGTCATTAAAATATTACATTATGATTGCATTAATATATGTTACATACCATATTACATACATTATGATTGCATTAATATATGTTACATACCATGTTGCCTATGTATGAACAGAAAAGTCAGTAGAATGCATCCAGAAGAGAAAAAGGCCAGGTACCAGATCATTAGATAAAATCTTATCTGTCATACTGTCTTGGTATTTGTGGGAAATTAGATATTACAACAGAAATAGATATTAATTTGATATGGTTGTCATCTCATTGCCTTTAGTCGTGATGTCTGACTAAAACCGTTGGCAGATTCTCCTATAGAGCAGATGTTCTTATATGAGGCCAGGGGCCTAGCAACAGTTGGGACTTCAATACAATATTTCGTACAAAAGAAGAGACTCAGTAGAACACAAAAAAGACTCACTTTGGGCATTCTTATTTAGTAAATGTTTCACATAAGAAAAGGAAGCCCCCTAAATTACTATGTATAATTAATACAATATCAATATTTATATATAAATATTATTATTGACCATTGGTCAAGATGGAGGTACAGGTAGACACACTTTGCCTCCTTGTGTAACCACAGAAAGAATTACAATTATATCTCAAAACTAATAACACCCAGAACTGTCAGAAAATTGAACTGTATGGAAGTCCAACAACCAAGAATTAGAGAAGCCACACACCTCCAGATGGGCAGAAGGGGTGGAGTGGCGCAGTCAGGCAGAGAGGTGTGGAGGTGTGGTGTGGCAAGGAGAGGCAGCACCAGTGGAGGAACAGATGATCCCACATTCATGTACGGTGGACGAAAATCTGTAGGGATACCTCGGGAGTGAGCAGTCCAGTCCCAGGCCAGACCATATAGCACAGGGTTCCAGTGCTGCGAAGGTAAGTTTTACAGCCGTAACTTCTGGCTGTAAAAACCAGTCAGGGTTGGGGTAGTGGAAGAAACTGTTAGCCTTTAGGAGACTCAGCTTAAAGGGCCCACATGGACTTAGAACATATGCAAATCCACCCTCTCTGGGATTTACCACCAGGGCCAGAGCTGGAAGGGTGCCAGTTGGATATAGGAAGTGGGTAAAGAGACTGGAAATGGGGTGAGTGCTGGGCAAACCTCCGGAAGCCAGGCAGAGGCATTGTCCCCTCTTCAAACCCTCCCACCACACAGAGCCACAAAGAGGTGAAGCAGGTTGCCCCGCCCTGCCAATTATCTTAAGGCTCTGCCCCATGCCGAATTTACAGGTGCCTTTTCTACAATAGGCCACACTGCTAAGATAGGGAGTGAAAGCAGCTCTACCTAATATACAGACACAAACATAGGGAGCCTGCTGAATTGAGGAGATAAAGAAATATGGCCCGAATGAAAGAACAGAACAAAACCCCAGAAAAAGAACTAAATGAAATGAAGATAACCAACCTGTCAGATGCAGAGTTCAACACACTGGTGATCAGGATGTCCACTCAAAGAACTCATTGAGTGTGGCAGCAACATAAAGGAAAAAATGAAGGTCACGCTAAGTGAAATAAAGAAAAATCTACAGGGAACCATCAGTGGATGGGATTGAAATAAACAATTTGGAACATAAGGTAGAAAAAAGCATTTAAGCAGAATAACAAGAAAAGAATTTTTTTTTAAATGAGGCTAGTATAAGGACCCTAAGGGACATTTCCAAACATACCAACATCCCAATCATAGGGTGCCACAAGAAGAGGAAGAGCAAGAAATTGAAAACTTACTGAAAAAATAATGAAAGAAAACTTCCCTAATTTGGCTAAGGAAATAGTTATACAAGTCCAGGAATCACCAAGAGTCTCCAACAAGTTGGACACAAGAGAACTACAGCAAGACACACTGTAATTAAAATGCCAAAGGCTCGAGATAAAGAGAGAATCTTAAAAGCAGCAAGAGAAATGCAGATAGTTAACTACAAAGGAGTTTCCATGAGTATCAGCTGATTTCTCAAAAGAAACTTGGCAGGCCAGAAGGGACTAGCAAGAAGTATTCAAAGTCATGTCAAGCAAGGACCTACAACCTAGGTTACTCTACCCAGCAAAGCTATCATTTAGAATGGAAGGGCAGATAAAGTGCTTCTCAGACAGGGTAAAGCTAAAGGAGTTCATCATTACCAAGCCATTATTATATGAAACGTTTAGGGATTTATTTAAGAAAAAGAAGATCACAACTATGAACATTAAAATAGCAACAAATTCACAACTATCAACAGCTGAATCTAAAAAAAGCAGACTAAGCCAATAACCAGAACAGGAACAGAATCATAGATGTGGAGAATATTTGGAGGGTGTCAGCTGGGAGGGGGAAGGAGGAGAATGTGGGGGTGGGGGGAAGAAGATGCAGAGATTAAGAAGCATAACTGGTAGGTACAAAATAGACGGGGGATATTAAGAGTAGTATAGGAAACGGAGAAGCCAAGAACTTATATCTACGACCCATGGACATGAACTAAGGGGAGGATTGCTGGAGAGAAAGGGGGTACTGGGTGAAGGAGGGCAAAGTGGGAAAAACTGGGACAACTATAATAGCATAATCAATAAAATGTATCTTTAAAAATATTTTTCATGTATTTCCATTTTTAGCATTTAGTTCATATTTATAAAAATAGATTCTGAAGCTGTTATAGTCAATGTTTTAATTTTTATTAAGAAATTTTGAAGTGTACACAAAGAAATAATTGTATTATAAAACCATAATTACTCATCACACAGCTTGAACAGTTAATTAATTTGTTTAATCTATCTCTTTTATTTTTATTTGCTTTTTTATTGTTTTTTTTTAGATAGAGGAAAGGAGAGAGAGAGAGAGAGAAAGAAACATTGATTTGTTGTTTTACTTATTTATGCATTCATTGGTTGATTTTGTACATGTCCTGACAGGAGATTTTACCCACAACCTTGGTGTATCGGGACAACACTCAAACCATGGGAGCTACTTGGCCAGGACTTTGTTTCTTTGCTTTCTTTCTTTTTTTGTATTATTTTGAAGCAAATCATGCTGAAACCTACATATTTAATTGCACTTCTCTATAACATATGGATACTTCTTCACTAAATTTCATAGTGATGTCTGATAATCATGTCCTAGATGCTGGGCTTAACGATAAGAATACAGAGATAAATTTGCTCTAGTTCCTGCCCTCACAGGGGGCAAAAACATAAAAAGTGTCACAGGTGCTATGATGGTCTTGTATCAGATTCAGTTTGAAACAAAGGAGAATGAACTAGGAAGGATCTAAGGAGGTGGTGACAGTTATACTAATTCCTTCAAGTGGTTTAGACATTTGGGAGACTAGTATGGGAAGAGATGGGTTTTCGAGGCAGTGAAAACAACAAAAGCAAAAACACAGGAAAGATGAAAAACCCAGCAAATCCAGCAAATGGCTCTGACTGGTGCAGCTCAACAAACCTAAGGTGGTAGGTTCAATTCCTGTCTGGGGTTGTGGGCCAGGCCCCCAGTGGGGGCATGCCGGGGACAACCGGTCCATGTGTCTCTCTCTGCACATCAATATTCCACTCACTCTGCCTTGCCCTCTCTCTAAAAATAAATCAATAAAATCTTTAAAAGAAGAGTCCTACAAATAGGAACCTGCATGATGGCTCCTTGTTACTCTTACATAGAGGGCAAACATGTATCTAATCCCCTGAAACTAATATAATATTGTATGTCAACTATAATTGAAAGTTTTTTAAAAATATTTTTTAAAAACTTAAATTGGGCATAATAAAGCACTCAAAGTGCTTTACCTGTAGTGTTTTTTATACAATTGAAGATAGGTTCTCAACTTAAAATAGGAAATTATAACTATAAGATACTTTGTTCAAGATTAAAGCTAACTACAAAGAACATACTAATAATAGAAACACAAAAGATAAAGAGAAAAGAATCAAAACAAGTCACTGCAAAAAGTTATCAAATAACAAAGGAGGACAGCAACAGACAAAGAGAAGGGCAAAAACAACTGCCAAACAGACAACAACAATTAAAAAAAAAGCAATTGCCTTAAGTGTAAATGGATTAAACTCACCCATCAAAAGGCAGAGAGTGTTGAATGGACTTAAAAACAAGACCCATTAATATGCTATCAAACTAAGATTCACATGGGCTAAAAGTGAAGGGATATTAACCCCTTATCAGATGTATCAGGGAATACATTCTCCCATTCAGAACATATTTCCTTTTTATTTTGTTGATAGTTTCCTTTGTTGTACAAAATCTTTTCAGTTTGATGTAGTCCCATTTGTTTATTTTTTCTCTTGTTTCCCTTGACTGAAGAGATGTATCAGAAAAAAAATACTGCTATCAGCAATGTCCAAGATTTTAACTGCCTAAGTTTTCTTCTAGGATTTTTATGGTTTCAGATCTAACATTTAAGCCTTTAATCCATTTGAATGTATTCTTGTGGTGGTATAAGAGGTTTCATTTTTCTGTGTGTATCTGTCCCAATTTTCCCAATGCCAATTATTGAATAAACTATCTTCAGCCCTTTGTATGTGCTTGCTTTCTCTGTCAAATATAAATTGACTATTAGAGTATGTGTTTATTTCTGGGCTCTCTAATATGTTCCTTTGATCTATGTGTCTGTTTTTATGCCAGTACCGTGCTGTTTTGATTACTGTGGCCTTATAGTATAATTCGATATTAGGTAGTGTGATTCCTCAAACTTTGTTGTTCTTTCTCAAGATCACTGTTGCTATTTGGAGTCTTTTGTGGTTCTGTATAAATTTTGGAAATATTCATAAAACTCAACCAATTGGACAAAACTTTGTCCAATTAAAAAATGGACAAAGGCCCTGCATATAGATACTTCTCCAAAGAGGATATACAGATGGCCAATGGACATATTAAAAGATGCTCAATGTCACTAATCATCAGAGAAATGCAAATTAAAGCCATAATGAAATATCACCTCACATCTGGCAAAATGGCTATCATTAATAAATCAACAAACAAGTGCTGGTGAGGATGTGGAGAAAGGGGAACCCTTTTGCACTGTTGGTGGGAATGCAGATTCATGCAGCCACTGTGGAAAGCAGTATGGAGGTACCTCAAAAAATTAAAAATGTAACTGCCTTATGACCCAGCTATTCCACTTCTGCAAATTTATGCAATGAAACCCAAAACACTAATTCGGCAGAGCAGAAGCATCCCCATTTTCATTGCAGCATTATTTACAATCACCAAGATATGGAAGCAGCCCAAATCTCCATCAGGAGTGAATGGATAAAACAACTATGGCACATTTACATAAAGGAATACTACTTGGCCATAAAAGAGAATATTTTGCCATTTGCAGCAGCATGTTTGTATCTGGAGAACATAGGCTAAGTGAAATAGGCCAGTCAGAGAAAGACAAATACCATGTGATTTCACTCATACATAGAATTTAATGTACAAACTGAACAAGCAAAATAGAGACAGACTCATGAATAGCAGACTGACAGCTCTGGAGGAGGTGGTTAGGAAACGGAGGGATTGAACAAAAAAGGAAAAAGGACGCATGGACGTGGACAACAGTGTGGTGATTGTGGGGTGAGGAAGGGGATATAAGGGGGATAAGTGGCAATGGGAAAAATATAATAAAAATAAAAAATTTTAAAATAATTAGAAGAAAGTGAAGGGATGGAAAAAGATAGTTCATACAAATGGTAACCAAAAGAAAGCAGGGTGTCTATACTAATAGCAGACGAAATAGACTTTTTAGTCCAAAACTGTCTCCAGAGGCAAAAAGATCATTATACAATGATAAAAGGATCAATTCAATAAGAAGATATAACAAATATAAGTATATATACCCTCAACATGAGGACACCTAAATATATAAAGCAAATAAGGGCCAAGTAACAACAAAGCTGTTAGAACTAATAAATTCAGCAAAGTTGCAGGATACAAAACCAGCATACAAAAATCAATCATGTTTCTATATACCAACAACAAACTATCAAAAAAGGAAATTAAAAAACAATCCTATTCTCAATAACAAGAACAAAATTCTTAGGAATGAACTTAAGAGGTGAAAGATTTGTACATTGTAAATTTAAAACTCTTAATGAATAAATTAAGGCATAAATCAAAAGCATCCTGTGTTCATGGATTAGAAGAATAATATTATTAAAATACCCACACTATGTAAAATGATATGCAGATTCAGTGAAATCCCTATCAAAATCCCAATGACATTTTTCAAAGAAATGAAAAGAGTCCTAAAATTTATATGGAACCAAAAAGACCCTGGATAATCAAAGCAATTCTGAGAAAGAAGAGTAAGGCTGGTGGCATCACATTTCCTGATATAAAAATTATTATAAATTTATAGTAATCAAAATAGTATAGTGCTGACATTAAAACTGACATATAGACCACTGGAACAGAATAGAGAGCCCAGAAAAATATCCAGGCACCCACAGTCAGTTAATCTTTGACAAAGGGACCAAGAACACACATGTGGACAGGATATTGTCTTCAGTAAGTTATATTGGGAAGACTGCACATCCACATACAGAAGAATGAAATTGGACCCTTCTCTGATACCAATAACAAAAGTCAAGTTAAGAACACTGTGCCTCTTCGCACAATCAAGATTAAGGACAACAAATATTTACAAACAATAACACAGCCAGAACACAGAAAATTGAACTACGGAAGTCCAACAACCATTCAACCAGACCGGTAAGAGGGGCAGAATCAGCAGCTGGTGGAGAGGAAACGCAGCAGGAAAATGTAGTGGCTGCCAGACCCCGGAACCCTGGGGAGCGTAGGTGGTGCAGAGCTTGCAGACCCCAGACACCGGGAGGAGACAAACAGAGTATGCAGGGTACGCAGGGCGGTTGGCCGACCATGGACACACATTCGCGTGCAGATGAACTTGTCAAGAACTGGCAGTGAGTGGGACCGCACAGTCCAGGACCCCAGGGACTGGAAGTAAAGCCTAAAAACACCGATTGAAAAGGCGCCAGGAGAGGCTCCCAGCCTCACAGGAGAGGTCATTGCTGAGACTCGCAGGGTCCTGGAGCGTGCATAGGCCCACCCACCTGGGAACCAGCGCCAGAGGGGCCCAGTTTTCATGTGGGAAGGAGCAGAAGGGACACAAATCCCAGAGAGCATGGAACAAGCGCCATTGTTCTCTCTCTGACCCCATCCCCATAGACAGCATCACAACACTGCAACTAGGTTGCCCCACCCTGGTAAACACCTAAGGCTCCGCCACCCATACATAACAGGCACCACCTGACCAAAAATGACTCAAACAGAAGAACAGCTCAGAGCCCCAGAGCCAATACTTTTAAGTGACCAAGGGATAGCCAACCTATCAGATGCACAGTTCAAAACACTGGTGATCAGGATGCTCACAGAACTGGTTGATTTTGGTCACAAATTAGATGAAAAAATGAAGGCTACACTAAGTGAAATGAAGGAAAATGCACAGGGAACCAATAGTGATGGAAAGAAAACTGGGACTCAAATCAATGGAGTGGACCAGAAGGAAGAAAGAAACAACCAAACAGAAAAGAATGAAGAAACAAGAATTCAAAAAATTGAGGAGAGGCTTAGGAACCTTCAGGACA
>PVKM010032395.1:0-16419 GCA_004027735.1 Carollia perspicillata
CCTCCATCCCAACCCCACCACATCCCCATTCCCACAGTCTATCTCCACACCATTGTCCATGTCCATGGGTCATTCATGCATGTTCTTTGATTAATCCTTTCCCCTTCTTCCCATCATTGTCCCCTACCCCCTATACTCTGGCAGCTGTTAGTCTGTTTCCTGTTTCCACATCTCTGGTTCTGTCTTGCTCATTAAGAATAGAATCTAATGAACAAAAGAAATCAGTTTTTACATACAAAATTAGGAAAAGCTGGTTCTAAAGTTGAACTAAATAAATGATAAGCTTATCTTTATTGGAAATTAGAAGTGCCTAGGAGAAGCACAGGTAGATTACACCCAAAATAGAAAATCAGAAAAGCTGGTCTCAGTCAGAGGGGAAACAGCAATTGTATACATTACTTGGACTAGAACAAAGTTAATAAATTTGCCTAAAGATTTCTCAAATATTCTCCAGAGCCCTGATTAGTCCACAAAGTAATTTAACTGTTACAATGTGTTATCCTGGCCATTCCAACCTATTCCAATGATCATACCTACTGGTTTCTGGGAACAATAAAAAACAGAAATACTAAATATGGTCTGCTTTGAAACTCCTGTATAAAAGTCTGTTTTTTAATGTAGAAAGCCAGGTCATCTTAAGAAGGATTATAGAAAACTAAAATGGGATATGGAAAGAGAAAAGAAACAACAGCAAGCATAGGGTTGCTCCAAGATATATGAGAGGGCATTTCTCTCACTCCTTACTAATAGTTTGCGAGCTATTGAGATTATCATATAAGTAGAGGCTACATAGGCTACTTTGTCTATTTTTAACCACAATCACCTGAGTAGTCTCCTCCCTGGAACTAAACATGCACAAATGGCAGAAATATCTAATCAGTCAACTGCTTTTAAATCAGAATCTGTCCTTTACTGGTTAGGGAATGTTATGGGAATATATATATGTATTTGATAATTAAATCTTCCCCAATTCAACTGATAGGACAAGTCAGTAATGCCAACAATATATTTTTTCCATAAGAGTAAAATGTAGTTGGAAATAAATGAGCCAGACACTGAACTAAATGGGGAAATAATGATTTCAAAGAAATCTCTACACAAGGAAACTAATTTAAGACTGACTGAACATTTACTAACCATCTTTTCTTTCATGAGAGCCTAGAGATAGCTTATCAGGGACTCTCCCTTCCCTTTCTGGGCAACTGCTCTCTCTCTTCTAAGCATCCTAAGGAACCAGGGCTCTTGGGAACATGAAAGAGAAAAACAGATCACTAGCCCTACTACTACAGACCAGAGCTGTAGGACAAGTTGCCCACCCAAGGCAACAGAAATATTAGATACCCCTTATATGCACAGACACAATAGGGGGGAACTCCAGTAAGATTAGCTAAGGCCAGAGGTAAACAAGCAGGGAAGCCTCACTTGAGATGGGCTTTGGGTCTGAGTGGAGTAAGTCCAGCTGATAGTCCAAGTCATTACTGTGACTCTTGGTAATTCTGCCCTTGTTACCAGAGGATGGTTAGTTGGAGCCTTGGTTAGTCACCTTCATCAGCCAAGATTTGGAAGTTCTTACACTGAGCATGCAAAAAGTTCTCCTATGCCCTTCTGGCATCAGACTTGGAGAAGAACTGGGGAAAGGCAGGCACATGCTCCATAGAACTAAAATGTGGTGGCAGAAGGAGGTACAAAACCAGACAGGTCTCTGCATCTAGCCTGGAGAAAAGGGATTGGATAGGAGGTGGGCCTACCCAAAGCGTGGGTAAGTTTGGGAAGTTGATTGGTCATTTTTTAAGATTTTATTAATTTATTTTAGGGAGAGGGTAAGGTAGGGAGAAAGAAAGGGAGAGAAACATAGATGTGTGAGAAAAACATCAACTCGCTGACTCTTGAACAAGCTCCAAATGGGGATGAGGCCTACAATCCAGGCATGTTCCCTGACCATGAATCCAACTGGTGACCTTTGGCTTTGTGGGATGGCATTCAACCCACTGACCTATGCCATCCAAGGGGATAGATTGGTTATTTTGAGAAAACACTTGGTCTGTGCCACGCCCAAGCTAATATAAACCCAGGAGAACAAGGAAGCTGTCTTTCTCATGGCTGGATGGCTTGTGACTTGCAGTCACACAGTTCATTCACCTATTCTCTCCATGGGCCACATGGCTTTAGCAGACTCATGGCCCATAGCTTCCAGAAGGGAGTCTCTCTCTCTCCCTCCCTCCCTCCCTTACTTTCTAGCTTTAGAATTGCAAATGTCAGTGATTATAATGTTTAAATGTAAGAGATAGGATTTTCTTTTCTCATCTTTCTAGAGACCACTGAGGCTTATATAAATCTGTTAAGGCTCCAAGAAGATTAGGCTCCTACAATAGCTAAAATTGGAATTACTCACCACTCTGGACAGAGATTCAGAAGATAATTTAAATTCAGGTATAATGATCATAATATAAATGAATGATGCACAAATAATAAACACTGTTTTAGATGCAAGTAATGATTGAAAAATTTAAACCAGGTCTGGGTCTGATTTCTGGAAATTGATGTACTGCTGACAATTCAGATTTGTTATGACAATAAGATGCACTTACAGAAAGCAGAAGTGACAGAGAGGCAGAAGTCCCTGGATGTGAACTCTTTTAGAAACACCCTGTTTTTCATCTACCTTTCACCTTTCCTTAGATAAAGACATTCTAGGATACATTTAGTGAGTACATCTCAATGAAGATACTAATACAAGATTTTTTTTTCTTTTCTAGAAAACTTTCCTTCTTCTAACTAAGGCTCAGTATCCTTATCTGTGTGTGATTATCTCATCTATTATTTTTATTTCCTATACTCATTTTGACAATTTAACATAATATTTATAAAACTTTTGAATGGTCATAAATTAAAGTTATTTCTATCATAACAATAATCTTGAAAGAATGTATCATTATAGCCTGTACTTCTTCATAAAGTGCTTATTAGAATTTTATATCCATTATTTCATTCTCTTTTAAAATAGCCCTGGCAGGGTGGCTCATTTTGATTGAAGCACCATCCCTTACACCAAAAGGTTTTGTGTTCAGCCCTAGTCAGGGCACATACCTAGGTTGTGGTTTTACCCCAGGTCGGGGTATGTAGAAGAGGCAAGCGATCTTTTTAACACTGATATTTCTCTCCCTCTCTCTTTTCCACTCTATCTAAAATCAATAAGCAGTCCTGGATGGTGTGGCTCAATTGGTTGGAGTGTCATCCTTTGCATGGATAGATCACTGGTGCAATTCTTGATCAGGGTATGTGCCTAGGTTTGGGGTTCCATCCCAAATCAGGGCACACACAGGAGGCAACCAATCAGTGTTTCTCTCTCAGTCAGTATATCTCTCCCTTCCTCTCTCTCCCTCCCCACTCTCTAAAATGGGAATAAAAAAATAAACCTTAAAAATAAATATACAATCAATGAATATATTTTCTGTTGAGGATTTCTAAAAATGTCTCTATGTTAAGTCAAATACTGTATGTCTCTGTTTTATGAAGAATAGTAAGTATTAGATGTCCAGAGATTTGCCCACCAAAAGACCCACTTCACTCAACACTAGGCTCTGTGTGAAGTGCTGCTTGCTCTCCATCCAGCACTGGGGTAGGAAAGTAGAAAACATGATCAGGTAAGACAGGACTCAGATCCTACTCTTAAAGAGCTGTTTAAATTAATTTAGGGGTGATAAGGCATAAGAATAGGAAAAGAGATCATGACAATACAGGAGAATATATATTAAAAGCACTGTATCAGAAAGGGGGGAATTAGATGTTCTGGAGCAGATGGGAAGGTTTCACACATGTAGTAGGACCTGCTCCTGGAACCTATAAAATGAAACTTTTTATGCCAGTACTGGGAGGTTAATCCTTTGCTCATAGCTTAAAATTTCCCTAGATACTTAACAGGTTGTTTAATCTGTCCAACAATGCAGAGAAAATGGAATTTGTACCTTTGCCACTGAGGAAATTGAGGCTTTCAGAAAATAAGCTTCTTTCCCAAGATCATAGACACAGTGAATGTGACTTTAGACAGATTGAATATATAATCTTGTTGAATGGCACTATTTGGGTATCTACTTCTGCAATTGGGAATGAAAGGATTTTCTAGGACTTTTTCTTGCACCCAATAGTTTATATGTTAATACTTCACTGTCTACAAGGAATTACATTCAGGAGATGGGTCTGAATGGTTGGGGTATAGGAGCCAGAACATAGGGAAAGAATAGCTGGTATTTGGGGTGGAAGGGAAGGTGCAGAGTGGGAAGCAAGAGTTTGCCTGAATTGTCAGGCAGCCAGGAAGTATGGGGCCTTTCAGAGGCCAATTTCTAGGGTGGGATTGCTGTTATATGCCAAAGGTGAAAACTCAGCAAGTGACTTTCTCTAAGACAAAACCCTTGAGAGATAGTGAATATGAATAATTGTGGATCTGATGTGTTACTTGGCTATTGACAGAAATATAAACGAACACACTCTGGAGGAAAGTTTCCTTAGGCCATTGAAATACCAGGAAATATAATCATATTAAATAAATATTAAATATATGAATGAACATTAAAAATACACTAATAAGCACCCTCAATGAATAGAAGTCAGCAGAAACAAGAAACCAGAAATTCAGAGGCATAAAGATTTATAGATTTTGGGCTAATCAAATAAAAATATATGCATGATCTATGTGGGAAATGCTCAAATAAACTCATGAAGATAGAAATGCATTCATATTATGAGATAATCAAGGAGGACATACAGATGACCCATATGAAAAAAGAAACACTTAAAGAGAAGTTTACAGAATCATGTCAAAATTCAGAATATCAGAGTTCCGAAAAATGCAGACCCACAGTTAAAGGAATCACACTTTAGTAAGCATGGCAAATACAAAGAAAACCAACATTTATAACAACCCTATAAGATACACATTATTGTTACAATTTTGAAGATAAGAAAAAAGAGTTCAGAGAGCTATTTGTCAAAGATGATCCCAACCAGTCTAATTCAGGTTATGTATTGAGGGTTAGAGAAAGATTCCTTTGTGCCTCCCTTCTCATGAAATTAATTTTATATAAAGAAAATTATAAAATTACAACCTGGCTCATATGGGGTCACAGAGCATACAGAATATAGCTCCATAATGTATAGTGAGTGCTTTGGTTATGGTTTCATTTGTAGATAACAGAAACCCTTTTTGTTTGGTTAATAGAAAATGATTTATTATTAAATTACATATAAGGCATTTATTAATAGGGACCATCTCCTGGTTTGTGTGCCCTTGTATAACACCTTTTCCTTGAGTGTAGACTAAACCTAGTATTTTGATTCTGATAAGTAGGATATAGCAATATGACATGATTTTCTCTCAAAATTAAATAACAAAAAGACTGCTTTCCATCTTGATCATATATTTTTTTCTTACTTGCTCACTCTTATGGAAGCCATATTGTAAGCAGCCCTGTGGAGAAACTCACATATTGAGGAAGAGAACAAAGCCTCTGACCAACAACCAGTGATGAACTGAATCCTGCCCACAATTAGAAATCTAGGTCATCATGAGTCTGAAAGGACATCTGACCTTCTGCTGAACCTGCAAATGACACCACAGCCCTGGGTGACATTTTGATTGTTACATATTGCTTAGATTTCTATCGCACATAAATGGTGAGATAATTGCTAGTTATTTTAAGCCACTGAATTTTGGGGAAACTTGTTACATAGCAATTGATATTAATACATGGTGTGGTGGGTGGCAGATAGAAATTCACTTCAGAAGCTTAAGAGAAGGACTAGAGTAAGCTTGTAAGGGCAGTTACAAGCTCACAAATTTTATTTTTGATAGATATTAGAAGGCAAGAATAAAACAACAAACACTGAATATTGTATAGTTTATTTGTGTATAAACTGTCACCACTTTGTTCACTGCTTTGATCAATTTTCTGATTTGCTAACATTAGCTATGGGTATTTACTATTTTAATTGCCTGGAAAGAGGTAAAAAATATCTAGTCATAGTTTTTCTCTCAAGTGTAGGCATCTGGGCTTTAACAGCTGGTTCTTAAATAATTGTTGAACCTGAAAATAAAATGCGAGTTTTAAGTCCTGCCCCTTGGACAGAGCACAAAACCCATTACACCATTCGCCTTTATGAGGATGGATGGGATTGAGGACATTTGTAGAGATGTCAAAGATCTATAACAATCCTAAAATGGAATCAAGCCCTCGATAATGCTGTCAACTCCACTTCCACACCCATAACCTGATACCCAAAGTTAGAGCCTAAAACTTACCTTCAAATAAACTTCCACTAAATCCAAGACTAAAGACTCAAGATCCAGAGATCTTCCCAGTATTGACCTCTAGGCTTTGTGTTTCCTCAAATTTCATATGTCGAAGCCATAACTTTTTGTAGCTCAGAATATGACTGATTTGAAGATAGGGACTTTGAAGTGGTGATTAAGCTGGAGTGAGGCCATGAGGGTATTTCAAATCCAATATGACTAATGTCTTCTATAAGAAGAAAAAAATTGTACATGAGACATAAGGAATATGGGTGCACAGAGAAAAGGTTCCACGAGGTTATAGCAAGAAGGAGGCAATCTGCAAGCCAAGGAGAGACACCTCAGAAGAAACCACCCCTGTTGGCACATTGATCTTGGATGTCTAGTCTCCAGAACTGTGAGAAATAAGTTTCTGTTGTTTAGCTATGTCAACCCTAGTAAAGGAACACACCCATTAACACCAGTTTTCCAATTAACTCTCTTTCTGATCCCCAGATTTGGAAAAATAAGAGTACTATATGACATATAGTAAACTGCACATATTCAAAGTGAACAATTGGATAAATTTTAATGTATATGTACACTGATAAATCATCACCACAATTAATATAATAAACATGTCTATCACCTTCAACAGTTTTTCCATGACCTTTGACAATACCTTCCTCTCTAAAAGCCCCCTCCCCACATTTTCAAGGAAGTAAGGAATGCTTTATAACCTAAATTTATAACCTAAATTTGTCAATATAGGTTAGTTTTTATTACTTAGAATTTCATATAAATAATATCCTACAGTAGGCAGAGTTTTTTCTTTCACTCTTTTGGTCAGCATAATTACTTTTTAATTCACCCACCAAGATATATGCATTAATAGTCTGTTCCTTTTTATTGCTGAATAGTAGTCCACTGTATGAATATAATACACCATAAATTTTTTGTCCTTTCCATTGTTAACGGACATTTAATTTGTTTCTGGTTTTGAGCTACTACAAATACAGCTGTTACAAATATTCACATTCAAGTATTTTACTGTGACCCTATACTTTCCTTTCTCTTGGGTAAATATGTAGAAAAGAAAGGGTTTGATTGTGTGGTAGGTGTATGATTAGCTGTTTAAGAATCTTTTGAAACAGTTTCCAAAATGTATGTGCCATTTTACCTCCCCACTAGCAGTTCATGAGAGTTCAGCTCCCACGCAAACACTCCAACACTCTGTGTGTTCCATCTTTTTAATTTATCCACTAAAAAGTAATTTATTTTAATCATTTTAGTTTTAATTTGCTTTTTTCTCATGATTTATGAACATCTTTACATACACTAATTTGCTATGAGTTTGTATGTAAAATGTCTGCTAAAAATTTCAAATATTTGTGGAATTCCTAGAGATCTTCCCAATATGGGCTACTAATCTGTTTTCATACTGTTTAGACAATATATTTTGTATGACTTTAAAAATTTTTAAATCATTGAGACTTGTTTTATGGCCAAAACTATGGTTTATTCGGTAAGTATTACATGTGCACTTGAAAAAATTGTGCATTTTACTACTGTTGATTGGAATGCTCTATACATAACGAATGAGTCAAGTTGTTTATGTTGTTCATATCTTCCAGATTTTCTTTGGATTTTGGTGCCCTTTTCTCATCAATTATTCAAAGAAGCATAATAAAATACCTGGTTATGGATTTGTCTATTTCTCCATACACTTCTATCCATTTTTGCTTCCTATATATTAAAATCACTTTAAGTGCCTAAATATTTAGAATTATGTTTATTATATGAATTGATCTCATTATCCTTATACACATTTCTATTCTGCTAATATTCTCTGATATGAAATTTACTTATAGCTAAATTATATGAAATTTCATATAATTAATTATATGAATATTAATTATCGCTGAATCTAATAACCTATCCTAGTTTATTGTTAATTCGAGTTAACATAGTACACTTTCCCATTATTGTACTTCTAACTAGCTCTGTCTAAAACTTCTACAGTGATGTAAAATAGCGGCAGTGAAAGCAGTTACATTTGTATTTTTCTTGATCTCAGTGGGAATATTTCAGCCTTTCATCATGGAGTTTTCATAAATACCCTTTATTATGCTGATACTTTTTTCTTTATTCCTAGTTTTCTGAAAGTTTTTATCATGAAAGAATGTGGGGTTTTGTCATATATAATTTTATGTACCATTTGAGATTGTGCCCCCCCTTCATTTTATTAATATGATGTATTACATAGATTGATTTTCTTATGTCGAAACATTCTTACATTACTGGAAAGACTCCTACTTGCTCAGGGTAAGTGCCCTTTTAACATTCCATTCAACATTATTTTGTTGAGAATTTTAGATCTACATTCATCAGGGATATTACTGTGTAATTTTCTTCTTGTCATGTTTTTATCTATTTTTAGTATCAGAATAATTCTGGCCTTGTAGAAGGCTAAGAAATATTCCTTTCTCTTCATTATTTTTCAAAGTCTTTGAGAAGGGCTGATGTTAATTCACCTTTAAGTGTTTGCTGGAATTCACCAATGAAGATATCTGGTCCAGAACTTTTTTTCCCCCATTTTTTAAAATTTTATTTTACTTGTTGTTCAAGTACAGTTTTCTGTCTTTTACTCCCACCCCATTCCACCCACCCAGTGCTCCCCACCTCCCTCACATTTCCACCCCCCTTAGTTTTTGTCCATGCAGAACTTCTATTTGTTATGAGTTTTCTTTATTAGTAATCTTCTTCTGGCATAGTTAATTTTACATTTTATATATCTTCATGATTTAGTCTTATTAGGTTGTTTGTTTCTAAGAATTTGTCTACTTCATCTAAGTTATCCACTTCTTTGTGTTAATAATTATTTACAGTATAGTACCCTTTTATAATTCTTTTTATTTCCATAAGTACAGAAGTAGTATCACCTCCACTTCTGATTTTATTTGAATTATTTTTTCTTTTTGTCTTTGTAAGTTTAGCTAAAGGTTTGTCAATTTTGTTGATTTTTTTGAAGAACCAGGTTTAGTTTTATTGATTTTTCACATTTGTTTTTCTATTCCACTTAATTATACTTTTAAACTCCAGAATTTCTTTTATAGCTTCTATTCATAATTTTCATCTCTTTATTGATATGCTTACTTTGTTCATGTCTTGTTCTTGTCTTTGACAATTTCTTCCTTTAGCCTTTTGAGCATCTTTGAGATAGTTGTTTAAAGTCTTTATTTATAATTCTGGGCTTCTTCATAGGTGATTTTTTTTCTTTTCATTTTGTTCCTTTGAAAGACCTGTGCTTTAACGCATCCTCATATGCATTGTGATCTTTTGTTAAAAACTGTATGTTTTAATGTTATTGTAATTTAAGAAGTCAGTTTCTCCTCTTACCCCAGGATTTGCAGTTTTATTGTTTCTGGGTATTATTATTATTATTATTATTATTATTATTATTATTTTAGTGTATCTATGTGCCAGAGATTGGCATAAGCTGAAAGCTTGGTTGTCTCAGCTACGTTTTGAATACCTGAGCATAATATTGCTTTCTAAATCCTCACATATTCACAATTGGTTTTTAATGTGAAAAAAAAAACGAAGGAATAGCTACATCTCTTTAAATCTTCTGGAATCTATTTTGATCTGTGGGAATTGAAACAATGGCATCCAGCTTCTGTGCCTACCACACTACAATCTAAGTCAGCAATATGATCAGAACACAGACCCTGATATTCAGAGGAGGAGAATGTCTTTATTACCAAAGGTGGATCATCCATCAGGTAGCACCATAAATGTAGGTTGTAGTCCCCATAACTGCCTACCATGGAACTGGGGAGTGAGCAATCGGTAGTCACTACTGTACTTACAGCTAAAACTGATTGAAATTAGTCCCAACTTATTAGCCAAGATCTTCCCTGGAAGTTTTAAGTGTTTAAGTAAACTCCAGAATTCCAATGTAGTTACTTCAGACTGTTTCTGTCAGTACATTTGTTCTGCAGATGGAGAGAGTGATAGAATTCTGGCACTTCTTATTCCTCTACTTTCTCTGATGTCACTTTGCTCTGATTTTTTTTTTTTACTTCCAGTCCCTGAATCCATTTGTTGCTCTTATCTCCTTTAGTTTGTGGCTCTCTAGATCATGGACCTGTTGAGCTTTCTTGTCAACAAGCTTCAAATGGTGTTTGGCCAATAGGAGGCACTACCAGGAGATTTAAGGAAATTGGGAGTAATAGAAGAGAGGATTACTCTCCACAGTGGTTGTGTCTTCCTCGACTACAGTGTCTTCTGCATGATTGATCACCTCTGCCAGCTGTCACCACATCACCACATTCTGGAACAAAGTGTGTGTGTGTGTGTGTGTGTGTGTGTGTGTGTGTGTGAGAGAGAGAGAGACAGAGACATAGAGAGACAGAGAGAGACAGAGACAGAGAGAGACAGAGAGTCCTACATAAAGTAAAGTGAACAGTTTTGGGTCTAAAAATAATAAAAATAACCACAATAATAATGAGAGCATTTTGGCTGAAATATATGTAAGGATACATATATATGCACATGCATATGTAAACATACCACTGAAAGGAAGTATAGATAATTACAAATACCACCTTTAACATTTTTATTTTAAAATATGAAAAAGCAAGTTTCAGACAATTTAAATAAATGGCCCCGAATTAAAAAAGAAAGTCATTAGAGGTATATGGGCATGTAGGTTTATATGTGCTACACAGGGAAGAGACTCTTACCCTGGCTGTGAGATTCTCTTCCACATGCACACTGTAGCCCAGGCTCTCAAATAGTCTCTTCATTCCAATAATGTCATGGTTGGACCCATTATGCCTTGGGAGGTGGTCAAACTCAGTGTTACAGGTGATGAGGGCCAGTTGAGTGTGGTCCCCCTTCTCTCTTATTGGATAAATCTGCAGAACAAAGGCAAGTTAAATGCATCACATTTTTTCCCTCATATCCACAGTATAGCCAGTTACTCTCTCAAGGATATGACAGCTATCATTTATCTACTAACTTTTGCCAGAGCTAATTATTTATTCTCTACTAATTGATAGGAGATGGAGTTTCTGAAAGAAAGCAGTAGGAAATGGACAATGGACTTTAATTTGGCCATGATTAATAGAGTGAAATCCCAGAGTGGTGAGCAAGAACAGATGTAGACATTTTATGCAATGGTTTTGTGGATATTTTGTGGATATTTTATCACTAGAATATTTTGTCTCCTTCCTTCTCTCTTTTCTTCCATTTAACCAAAACATCTAATATTTAAGATCCATTTCAAATTTTTGAACATTAAAAACATACCTATTTGTTTACATTGATCATGATTAAACCCACATGTCTGTATAAGGGGTATGTAGGTTTAATAATGCATCACAACGTTATTAACTCATTATTACCTATATAATTCTCTTAATAGCATGAAATTACCTATCTATAATTATTTATTAATTATTTTAGTGCCTTAAGACAACATTAGGAAAATTATTGAAAGAACATTTCCACTTCATTTTAATCCCATACTATGCATTGATTGTCTTACCATTCCAGCCTCCTTTTGGCATAGATCCAGGAATTTTTCATGAGGGCAAAGTATGAGTTGATCTACGGAATCTTTGGGTGCTGACTCTCTTCTAACAGGAGCTTCTGTAAAAGTTTTTAAAACACATGGTATAATTATAATTGAGATATCTGATAAATGGCTCTCTTATTGGGACCTGTGCTCGATATCACCCTAGAAACCATTCTCCAAAACTGAAGAAACCATTCTCCAAAATTGAAGAAAAATTTTCAAGAAGACAACTTAGTTTGTAAGTGTTATAGTTTTGTCCAATATTTTGTTAACAAATGAATTATGTCCAGGCAAGAGAGACAGCTCCTTTGTAAGGAAAGTTTTCTAATTATGAGTTCTACCCTAGATGCAGTAATGCATATATGTCACTAGTAAAGACGAAGGGAAGGCATCTAATAAGGTCCTCCTAACTGATTTTCTCTCACATTTGTTTTTCTTTCTTTTTTTTAACTTCTTTTTTTATTGTTGTTAAAGTATAATTGTCTCCGTTTTCCCCTCACCATTCCCCACCACCCCAGCCATCCCCATTTCCCACACTTGGTCCTACCCTCCTTTGGTTTTATCTATGTGTCCTTTATAGATGTTCCTGAAAACCATTTCTCCTTGCCCCCATTATTCCCTTCCACCTCCCTCTGGTTACTGTCAGTTTGTTCTTCATTTCAATGTCTCTGGTTATATTTTGCTTGTTTGTTTGTTTTGTTCATTAGGTTCCACTTATAGGTGGAATCATATGGTATTTGTCTTTCACCGCCTGGCTTATTTCACTCAGCATAATGTTCTCCAGTTCCATCCATGCTGTTGCAAAGGGTAGAAGCTCCTTTTTCCTTCTGCTGTGTAGTATTTGATCCATTCATTCACTGATGGGCACTTAGGTTGCTTCCAGCACTTGGATATGCTTCTTAATAAATTGCACCACTATTCACTCATTTGCCCAAAATATAAACCTAGAGATATTTATTGATTTCACTACTCATTCCCCCATCCTCTAACCATTCCATTCCCTGACCCATTCCGTCAGCATATTCTGTTAATTTTACAATCAAAATATATCTTATGCATCAGTTCTCAGCTCCCCACTAAAACCTTCACATTCCCGGCACCAATAATCTCCTATATGACCTGAAAGTTAAAATGGCCTGAAAGTGACCTTTCTACATCTAGTCTTATCTTGCTTCATTCTATTGCCCTAGTAGTGACCAGAATGGTCTTTTAAAAAGGTACATAGGATTTTTTTTCTCTTTCTTCAGTTCTGGAATTTATTCATTGTACTTTATACCTTAGTTCAATGTCTTCAAAAGAACTATGGTATATTTACACAATGGAATACTGTGCAGCAGAAAGAAGGAGCCACTGCCCTTTGTGACAGCATGGATAGAACTGCAGAATATGATGCTAAGTGACATAAGCCAGGCAATGAAAGACAAATACCACATGATATCACCTATAAGTGGAACCTAATGAACAAAATAAACAAGTAAGCAAAATATAACCAGAGACTTTGAAATAAAGAACAAACTGACAGTAACCAGAGGACAGAAGGGAGGAAGATAATGGGAAAGAAGGAGAAGGGTCATCAAGGAACAAGTATAAAGGACCCATGGACAAAGCAAAAGGGGAAAAGGACTGAGGGTGGGAGGTGAGGGAGAGTGGGGGTGGGAGAAAGTGGTGGTAGGAAAATGGAAACAACTGTACTTGAATAACAATTAAAAATGTAAAAAAAAAAGCAAAAATTCTGTCAAAACACCAATGTAAATATCCTCAAAAGTAAAACTGAAATCATAATCATAGTCATCATCAACTAATTTATAATTCCTTCTCTGGAAGATACTTAAAATGCCAGAGATTTCTCTGTCCTTACGATTAACTTTGCCTTCTGGGACTATACTACACTAAATGAAACACCCTAATGGCTTTCCATCCGTTAAAACAATGTCCATATGACTTTAACATATCATTTGAAAATGTACATGATCAAGTCACTGCCTAAACTTAACTTCATTCAATTCTTGCTTACAATATCTACATTTTTTTTTTGTTTCCCAAACACCCCATCTCTGTTCCTACTCAGGACCTTGTTATCCTCCCTATTTGTGGTTTTCTTTCCCTAGACTTATGTAAAACTGGCTTTTGTCATCCATAGCATTAGCATTACCTTACCAGACCACCCAATATAGGTAATATTCTAGTTATCTTCTACTCTAACATATCCCATTGTCATATTCTGTTTTTCTTTATAGCTTTCATCAATATCTGCAAATGTGCTCATTATTTTTTACTTCTAATTGTCACCTCATCCTCCTCACTTGAGCCAAATCTATGTGAGTCTTATTTTTAAGTTATAAATGCCAAAGGTGGAAAAAGAATAATTGGCAGTTGTGTTGCCACCCTTCAAGACCAGGCAGGTTCATGGTATTCATGCAGACAAAAATATATTCACAGAGTCATTGGGATGTCTGACATGCCTTTATTCACGGGTGGGTGAGCCATTCATGCTGCAAGCTGCGCACTTACGTACATGTCTCATGGCATGACCTTTGCTCCCCAGTGTGGCACCCACTGTGGCACCTGCCCCATTGCATGTCTCTCCTCATCATGGCCCCAGCAGGGAGTCCCTCCCTGTTTAAGTACTAGAGGGGAAAAAAGCCAGAAACCTGCCTGAACATTAGGTAAAATAATATAACTCTGCCCATGCAAGCCAATTTCATGTTATGGTAACACTTTATCAGACTCACTCTCAAGGTTATGAGAACACTGGTTTTCAAGCCCCTCCAAGTCTATGGTTACACTGCTTCCCTTAGTTACACAGGCACCTGGGCAAGGAAGCCAGACTGCCTCCACTTACCCTACAGTAGTAGTTACTCAAAAATTTTGTTGACAAATATGAAGAAATTAATGAACTGGTGAGTTCAAAACATTCAGGTTAAATTTTGACCTAACTTGCTTTACAAACAAACTGGGTCCTCGTATCCATTTAATACAAGGCCTCTGAAAAGAGAATGCGCGTGTTCTATTAGGAGGAACCCACTGTAACATGGAGAGCCATGCAAAGTGGGATAGAAGCTAGATTAGAGAGCTGGAATAAGTGCCAAATTAGGAACTGTGGGCTTTGGTCTTAGTAACATGAGAGGGTACAGTTTTCCAAGGTATGGAAAGATGTTTTATTGAATACTCTATTTTGTACCCTGTTACCTTCACTGTTGTCATTAGCATTTCATTTCTTTTCTGAAGAAAAGCATTTGGATTTGGCACAGTGAAGACTATGAGAAATATTTGTAGAATATCCAGCTGTAAAAAAAAATTAGGGAAAACAATGACCCTTTACTTTTGTAGAAGAGATGACATGTTTCTATCATTATTGGAAAATAACTTACATATTTCATTTTAGGTGGAGGAGGGGACATGTGGTCAGAGAAATGGCTTAAATCCAAGTCTAAATCAAGTAAGTAGAGAAAAGGGGCTGGGAAAACTGCTTTAAATTTTTCTTCAAGAGACTTCATGAACTGCATGGGCCTACTGTCAATGACCAAAGTACAAATTTTATCTTTTACTTACTTACGAAGCTTAGAATAAGGTTTTCCAAACTATTTTACTAGGACTAAATTACTATCCTGTAGTAGAAAGATACTTCAAACTGAGAGTAAGATACGGTCTAGACACGAAGCAGAGAACTGGGAGAACTTAGTGGGGACAAAGTGAAGAAGAACAGAGGGAGCCAGTCAGCCTCATCTGTAGAGAATAAATGGGAACCTATAGGTGAGGAGATATGAAGCTAAGAACTGATGAATTACCTATTATCTGGCAAGTGAATAAGAAAGCAGATATTGAGTGTGAAAGGGCAAATTGAGACACACCTTAAACAAAATTGAGGAATCTTACCTGAAGAAAATCCCAACTTGGAAGCACGAGTGGAATCTCTCTTGCAGATACAATGTATAAATATTTGGCTGGCGATAGGCCCTTTGGGAATCACAAAGTCAATTAAGTCATGGGACTTGGCTATGGTTGTAACATTTCCCTTTTTTACTTTTTCACTTTCCTCTTGGTTTAGCACCTTTTCATTTAGGGCAACATCCAGCAAGTTATTAAGTGTATCTTCAGATACTGAATTAACAAATATTTTTATTTTTTCAGTTAGTCTCTTATCTGTTGGAAACATAAATGTTGACATTTATAAACAACTTAAGAAACATCACTGTTACTTCAATAACTGAGATACTCTTTTTCCCTATATTTTCTCTTTACAGATTAAATGGTCCAAAAAATGGATTGTTTGTTACATTCAAGATCACTTCCATTCTTTATAAGCCCATGGATGCCCACTCCCAGAAAAGTCAAAACCAAGCTGTGCTTATCCAAGCTGTTGTCCTTGTTTTGCTTTGGTGAGGTATAGGCAGAACTCAAGGAGTCTCACCTGTGCTATGGCATTGACAATTACACCTGTGGAAAACAGAATCAATGATGGTCACAGTCATGTCATCTTTATTTCTCTTATTTAGGAAAAATAGACCATGATGATCTTTTCATGCAGATTCTGAAATTCAATTGTGTTTGGATATTTGGGCATTCAAGG
>PVKM010032396.1:0-16529 GCA_004027735.1 Carollia perspicillata
TGGCTAGTGGGGAGTGAGCGAGGGGACAGGGAGGAAGGGAGCTCAGGAGCATGGGCAGGGCTGGACCATGCGTGGCCTTGGAGAAAGGAGAGAGGGGTGTGGATGTTATTTTATTGTTTATTTTTTAAAAGATTTTATTTATTAGAGAGTTGGGAATGGAAGGAGAAAGAGAGCAGAAAAACATATGTGGTTGTCTCTCATGCGCCCCCTACTGGGCACCTGTCCTGTAACTCAAGCATGTGCCACTGCCAGGGATCAAACTGGTGATCCTTTGGTTTGCAGCCCAGCACTCAAATCACTGAGCGACGCCAGCCAGGGCTTATTTTATTTTTTAATTTATTTTTATTTTTTTTTCATATTCAGTTACAGTTGTCTCCATATTTCCACTAGTTGGTTATTTTTTATAACAGCATTATTAAGATATAATTCATATATTATAAAACTCCCCCATTTCAGGTGTACATTATTCATTCATGGGTTTTTAGTATGGTCATGGATTGTGTAACCAACACCACAAGCATTTTAGAATATTTTCATCACTGCAACGAAACCCCATAAGCATTAGCTGCCAGCGCACATTTTTGAAACCTCCCCTTCCACAGTCCTAGGCAGCCACTCTAAATTTACCTATTCTGGGTGTTTCGTATAAATGGAATCATATTTTATTAATGTGGTCTTTTGTGTTTGCCTCTTTTCACCTAGCATCATGTCTTCAAGGTTCACCCATGTAGCACCTATCAGTACTTCATTTTTATTTTTCTTGCTTGTTAATTAATATATATTTTTTATTTTTTAAATATGTTTTATTGATTAGGCTTTTATAGTTGTCCCATTTTTTTTTCTCCCCTTATTCCCCTCTGCCCTGTACTCCCCTCCCACCAGTATTCCCCACCTGCCCACTTAGTTCATGTCCATGGGTCATGCATATTAAGTTCTTTGGCTTCTCCACTTCCCATACTGTTCTTAACCTCCTCCTGTCTGTTTTGTAACTACCATTTATGCTTCTTATTCCCTGTACCTTTTCCTCACTTTTCCCCCTCCCCGCTGATAACCCTCCATGTGATCTCTTTTTCTGTGATTCTGTTTGTTTGCTTAGTTTGTTTTTGTTTTTGTTTTCTTAGGTTCTGTTGTTGACAGTTGTGAGTTTGTTGTTATTTTACAGTTCACATTTGGGATTATCTTCTTTTTCTTAAATAAGTCGCTTTAACATTTCATATAATAGGGCTTGGTGATGATGAATATCTTTCACTTGACCTTATCTGAAAGGCACTTTATCTGCCCTTCCATTCTAAATGTTAGCTTTGTTGGATTGAGTAATCTTGAATATAGGTTCTTGCCTTTCATGACTTTGAATACTTCTTTCCAGCCCCTTCTTGCCTGTAAGGTCTCTTTTGAGAAATCAGCTGACAGTCTGATGGGAACTTCTTTGTAGGTGACTGTCTTCTTATCTCTTGCTGCTTCTAGAATTCGCTCCTTCATTTTAATCTTGGCTAATGTAATTATGATATGCCTTAGTGTGTGCTTCTTTGGGACTCTCTGAGCTTCCTGAATTTCCTGGAAGTCTATTTCCTTTGCCAGATTGAGTAAGTTCTCGTTTATTATGTTTTCAAATAAGTTTTCAATTTCTTGCTCTTCCTCTTCTCCTTCCAGCACCCCTATGATTCGGATGTTGGAACGTTTCAAGTTGTCCCTGAGGTTCCTAGGCCTCTCTTCATTTTTTTGAATTCTTGTTTCTTCATTCTTTTCTGGTTCAATGTTTATTTCTTCCTTCTGGTCCAAACTGTCCATTTGAGTCCCAGTTTCCTTCCCTTCATTGTTGGTTCCCTGTCTGTTTTCTTTATTTCGCTTTGCATAACCTTCACTTTTTCCTCTATTTTGCAACCATCCTTTTGAGCATCTTGATACCACTGTTTTGAACTCTGCATCTCATAGGTTGTCTATCTCCTCATCTCTTAGTTCTATTTTTGGGGCTTTGATCTGTTGTGCATTTGGGTCATATTTTTTTTTGTCTTGGTGCACCTGTTACATTGCAAGGGTTGGAGCCTTAGGTATTTGCCAGGGTCGGGTAACCCTGCCAGTAACCCATGTCACTGTGTTCTGGCACCATATATTGGGGAAGGGTCAGAAAGGGAACAATGGCACTTGCCCAGCTCTGGGATGGCTTTCAATCACTTCCCCCACTACCCACAAGCAAATCGGGCCCTTCTGGTGCTTATTCCATGGTGGGTGGGTTTGTGTACATTCTAGGACCCTGTAGGTCTCTCCAATTAACCGTCCTTGAGGCTGGGAGTTTCTCCTGTCGCTGCAACCACCACAGATTTTACAGCTAGAGGTTTTGAGGCTTTATTTCCCCACGCTGGAACCCTGGGTTGCACGGTCTATCTTGCTCCCCAGTTGTTTCTCCCAATTTATCTGCAGGGAAATGTGGGACTGCCAGGTCTGCCAGCTGCCACCTTGCCACGAGTCCTTTCCACCCTGGCTGCCTGTCTCTACCAGTCTGGCAGAATGTTTCTTCTTTAACTCCTTGGTTGTCGGACTTCCATACAGTTTGATTTTCTGGCAGTTCTGGTTAATTTGTTTTTAAATTTGTTGTTGCCCTTCTTTTGGTTGTGAGAGAAGGCAAAGTATATCTACCTACACCTCCATCTTGGCTGGAACCACATTACTTTATTAACATCTTTTTTTATTAAGAGTGTTAAGAAATTTTTGTCACTTTTGTTGCAAATACACTTCTCTAATGGGTATTCAATTTTGGCAGTGCCCTTTCAGGATATATAAAATATTCTGTTTTTGGTACAGCCAAATTCATCCATCTTTTTCTTGGTGGTTTGTTCCCCCACTACATGGAAGTCCAGAAAGTCTTTCCCTCTATAGAGGTCATTCAATAGTTGCTGATGAAAATGTTAACTTTTCATTGTGTAACCCCTCCCTAGCACACACACATATCATTCTACATTTATTTTGGCATATCATGTAAGATGAGGTTCCAAATTGATATTTTCCCCCAAGTAGGTGAGAGATCAATCCAATAGATATGGCATGACTATTATAATTTCTTACATTCTCTAGTCTGGCCAACTGTTCTGTTACATTATCTAGTAGACTGTTCTTACACTAAAACCACTCTTTATGTAAGCTCCAGGATTTTGTCTGTTTTGGTCCCAGATGTAGTCACTATACCTAGAAAGGTGTCTGGCATGTGGCAGGATCTCAATGAATATGTTGCATGAGTGAATGAATGAATGAGTGGATAGATGGGTGAATGAATACAATGTGCCAGGCCCTATGCTGTCATTATGATTATTTACACTGTGAGAATCACGTAGTCCATTCTTCTGCAAAGCCTATAGAGAGCCAGAAAACATTTCCATAATCCTGTATCAGTCACAAGAATAGATCAGAGCAGAATTTGTAGAATTGAGAGAAAACAACCCAAGCTAGTGTCTTAACGGAATGTTCTGTACAGCAAGGTGGGACTGTTTTTAAAACTTGACCATCAAGGTTTTGACATTCCTTGCATGAAGAATAGGGATTTATGTAGCCTCCTCTGGAATTGGGGTGGATTTGTGATCACTTTGATCAATAGACAGCAGCAAAAGTGATACTGTGTGACCTCCCACACTGAATCAGAAAAGGCTATGCAGCTTTTGCCTGGTTCTCCTAGAACACTCACTTTGGAGAAAGCAGCTATCACATAAAATGTCCAATTACCCTGAGACCGCCATCCTGGAAAGCCATTTGGAGATGCTCTAGTTAGAGTCCTCACTGAGCTCTCAGCCAATAGCCAGCCAAGTTGCTGAGTCACTTCAGACATCTAGCCTAGTCAAGCCTTGCGATGTCTCCAGCCCCAGCAAACTTCTTGCTCTAACACATGAGCGATCCCAAGTCAAGCCCTTCCCAAATACTTGGTCTACAAAGATGCAGGAAAAGTCAAGTGGCTGTTTAACTTGCTGAGGTTTAGATAACATTCAATGCAGCAATAGATAATTACCATAGATGTACATTAGGTATCTATCATTGCTAAGAAATGAAAACCAAAATTTAACAGCTTAAAATAATACTTATCCCATATTTTCTGTGTCTTAGGAATTCAGAAATGGCCTAACTGGGCGGTTCTGGCTCAAGATCTCTCATGGGGATGCAGTCAGGTTCTTGGCCAGGATGCAGGCATCTCATGGATTGACTAGGGCTGGAGAATCAGTTTTTAACATGGCCCGTTCACAGGGCTTTTGGCAGGAGGCCTTGCTGACTCTTGGCAGGCCCGTTTCTCATCATGTGGACCTCTCTATAGGGCTGCTTGAGTGTAACTACAGTACGGAAAGCTGCCTTTTCTCAGAGGAAGTTATCCGAGAGAATAATCAAGCGTAAAGATACAGTTCCTTTTTTTAGTATATTTTATTGATTATGCTATTACAGTTTTCCCAATTTCTCCCCCTTTTTCTCCCTCTGCCCTGCACCCCCCAACCCTCCAGCATTCCCCCACCTTAGTTCATGTCCATGGGTTGTACATATAAGTTCTTGGACTTCTCTGTTTCTTACACCATTTTTTATCTCTCTCCGTCTATTTTATGCCTACCAATTATGCTTCTTCCCTGCACCTTTTCCCTCTATTCCTCCCCCGCGACTGAAATCTCCATGTGATGTCCATTTCTCTGATTCTGTTCCTATTTTAGTTGTTTGCTTAGTTTTTGTTTTCATTGTTAGTCTTTTAGGTTCATTTGTTGATAGTTGCGAATTTGTTGTCATTTTACTGTTCATATTTTTTATCTTTTTCTTAGATAAGTCCCTTTAACATTTTATATCATAAGGGCTTGGTGATGATGAACTCCTTGAACTTGACCTTATCTGAGAAGCACTTTATCTGCCCATCCATTCTGAATGAAAGTTTTGCTGGATAGAGCAGTCTTGGATGTAGGTCCTTGTGTTTCATGACTTGGAATACTTCTTTCCAGCCCCTTCTTGCCTGTAAGGTTTCTTTTGAGAAATCAGCTGACAGTCTTATGGGAACTCCTTTGTAGATAACTCTCTCTTTTCCTCTTGCTGCTTTTAAGAGTCCCTCTTTATCAATTCCTCTTTTAAAAAATCTATTTTATTGGTTATGCTATTACAGTTATCCCATTTTTTTTCTCCCCTTTATTCCCCTCTGCCCTGCACCACACTCCCAGCCACATTCCCTCCCACACACCCTCACCCTGGTTCATGTCCATGGGTCATACATATAAGTTCTTGGCTTCTCCATTTCCTATACTACTCTTAATCTCCCCCTGTCTATTTTGTACCTGCCATTTATGCTTCTTATTCCCTGTATCTTTTCCCCATTCTCCCCCCTCCCCTTCCCCGCTGATAACCCTCCATGTGATCTCCATTCCTGTGATTCTGTTCCTGTTCTAGTTGTTTGATTAGTTTCGGGGGGGGGGGGGTTAGATTCAGTTATTGATAGTTGTGAGTTTGTTGTCATTTTACTGTTCATATCGTAAGATACAATTCCTTTTATCACCTGGTCTTAGAAATAACACAGCATTACTTTTGCTCCATTCTATTTGTTAGAAGCAAGGCACTAGGTCCAGCCCACATTCAAGGGGAAAGGTCTTAGAGATGTGTTCAAGAATTTGTGGACATACTGGAACTCTGGTGAACTGGGAACCCATGCTGTGCTGCTGTGGGCTGTATTTATGCCCACATCTGTTCTACATCCTCCCCTCTCTGCCTTCATCCTAGCCCAGTTCCCAGTCTCTCCCTTCATCTATATTCACCTGGGGTTCAGCCAGTGGGAAACTGAGCAGGAGATTAGAGGTTGGGTGGAAGAGGTCAGAGTAACCCTTTCTCCCTTCGGTTGTGGCTCCTTTATGGTTATACCTTCTCCTAGCCAGACAGTCCCATTGTGTTTTTAGCTTCTTCCAGGTGATCCTGTCTCTGGGCTCTGGTGACAGTATCTCTGACCTTTGTTCCTCCAGCCCAGAGTGGCAGCAACTTCCCACTCCTAATTTCCAGTTGCTTTACCCACTCCTGTTTGGCTCCTCAGCTCCTCCATCTACTGCATAACCACCTCCATGTGTTAATGCCTCTCTATTCTAACATGAGTGGTTTCTGCATACCACTTAGGCCCTGCCAGGTACGGCAGATCCAGACCACTGGGCCAAGTGAAGAAGTGGGCTCTGTATTGTCATATAGCCTAATATGGCAGAAACCAGAAATTAAAACTGCCATGGGGAATGTTTGTATATGCAAACACTGGGGACGTCTGGGAGTCCTTGCGACCTCTCAGGGTACCTCTGAAGTTAAAACTATTTTCATAGCACCACTAAGGCAGACTTGTTTTCCTTTCTACTCTCATTCTTTCACAAGGGTGCAGAGGAGTTTTCCAGAAGCCACGTGGTAATATTCAATAGTTTGCATATAGAAGCAGATATGAGAATTCAGCTATTTTTTTATTTTAAAATATTTTATTTATTTATTTTTAGAGAGAGGGGAAGGGAAGGAGAAGGAGTGGGAAAGAAACATCAGTGTGTGGCTGCCTCTCATGGGTCCCCTACTGGAGACCTGGCCTGCAACCCAGGCATGTGCCCTGACTGGGAATCAAATTGGCGACCCTTTGCTTCACAGGCCCGTGCTCAATCCACTGAGCTACACCAACCAGGGCTCAGCTATCTTTTTTTTTTTTAAGATTTTGTTTATTTATCTTTAGAGGGGAAGGGAAGGAGAGAGGGAGAGAAACGTCAATGTGTCGTTGCCTCTCGTGCGTCCCCTGCTGGGACCTGGCCTGCAACCCAGGCATGTGCCCTGACTGGGAATCTAACCGCAGTTGTTTGGTTCACGGGCCCGCGCTCAATCAACTGAGCTACACCAGCCAGGGCAGAATTCAGCTATCTTAAGGCACACATTACAGAATTTTTCAAAAGGTGAAAAAATATGCCACTCTTCTCACAATTTTTCAAAAGTTATTCATGATAAAAAGTTACCGTTAACATGTAATGCTTTCTTTTTTGTTTTTAATTTCAAATGTGGTAAATATCTACAGATACAGCTCTGACATACAAGAGCTCTGTGACGTTCTCAATCATTTTTAAATGTAAAGAGGTCCTGAGACACCAAAGTTCGAAAATGACTAGTCTCAGTGTCCACTGTCATTTCAGGACCAGTAAGCTGAGGTGAAGAATTTCCTCTTGAGTTTAGCAAAAGAAAAAAGAAAAGAAAATTTGAGGCTTGGTGGGTGTGGCTCAGTTGGTTGGAGTGTCATCCCATAAACCGAAAGGTCACCGGTCCCATTCCTGGTCAGGGCACAGGCGTAGGTTCCAGGTTCAGGCAGGTCAGAGAGGCAACTGATCCATGTTTCTCACTCACATAGGTGTGCTCCTCCTTCCCCTTCAATTTCCCTCTCTGCAGAGTGAATGATTGAGATGCAGGGAAGCAGGAGGGCCAGGTTCTTCTGCTGGGGCCAGAAAAGTCAGCTCTGGAGCCTCAGCTGGGACACCTGTTCCCACTCTGATTGAACTGGTGGCAGGGGTTGGGGGGGTGTCATTGGCCCACAGCCCCTGTGCAGCACCACCCCCATTCCCCCCTCCCCGCCCACCCACTTGCACAGGAGTCAAATCCCTTCATCCCAGTTCCCAGAGCCTCAGGGAAGGAGGCAAGACCTCTACTTCTAGACTTGAGTGAAGTGAGGCTGAGGTGGTTGCATGGTTTTCTAGAAAATTCAGTTCCTGTGCCAAGCTGGGGCCACCGCTCCTTGTCAGACAATGCACCTGACAATATGCCGCACAAGGAGTGCTGCTGCCCCATGTGGTGGCCCAGATGGTGCAGAGGCTAGGAACACCAAGGTTACATGGGCTTGGGAGGCTGATACGCTCCAAGGACAATAAGGGAGTCCCTTTTCAAGAGGGTAAACCCAGACTTGCGCCAGGAAAACGGTGAAGAAATTGGGTCTGGTAATCCTGCTGTAGGGATTAAATGAAATCCAGCAGAGTAACTGTTGACTGTAATATATACAGTCATTTTTATATCTATAGCTAGTACTGAATAAACATTTACCTATGTGCCTGGCTCTGAATTTAAGCGCTTTACATTTATTAGCTAATTTAATGCTGACAATAATCATTTGGTGTAGGTACCATTATCAGCCCCAATTTATAGGAATGAAACTGAAATCCAAAGAGAAGGAACTTGTTGGGTTCGCCAGCTGGTAAGTGACAGAGCTGGGGTTTGACGTGGTGAGTATGCTGTCCAGTTTCAGAGTCTGTGCTCTTCTTCACTAAGGTTGCAACACCTGTTAACTTACGGAATTATCCTGGGTGTGCAATTGGTACAAGAATCAGCCAAAGTGGGCCATTAGCTTGTTTGAATTAGTGATTTATCCCAGTTCCCGGGCAAAGGTTGCATTCAGCCAGTCTGTGTTTAGCACAGGGATCGAGTTTCTGATCAGCATGAATCACAGAGGGGATTATTTCAGACCTACAAAGCCCTTTTGCTCATGTGACTCCTATTCAAATACAGGGTCGGTCACAAATAACACCCCTTTTTTATTAAATCATCAGTATGTAATTCTGTAACATAACATCACTCAAGCACACCATATGAAAATTTAGGTAAAATGTTCAAATTAAAACTAAATTATTACACCCATAATATTACCCTACCAACCACACTCAAGTAGGCCTTCTGCTGGACCCTGTATATCCCACACCTATCCCTTCTTTAGTACCAGCACCATCCAGAAGATTCAGTGGATTCGTTCTCCCTTTCCCACTTCCAGCAATTTTACTCATAATGAAATATCAGCCAAAAATAAATGAATAAATAAAGAGGCAATGTTTGGTAAGTATTCTTGTCTGCCTTCAACTCTCAAGCAAGGACTGTCCAGTTCATGAATGTTTTCCCAGCATCAGGCCTGACATACAACTGGAGGTTTTACTGGGTCTGGTGGAAGGAAATTCCACCTTTTCCTGCTATTTTCTCTGAAGTTACAGATCTGGTGTTAGGTAGAGGGTGTCCAAATGCTCAGCACAATATGGTCCAAAGCCCACTTTGCATCTAGGGTGGCCGCACATTATCAGCGGAAATGAAATGTGTACAGCACATTTATTGAAGAATATGGTTAACTTTTCCCACACTGTCCTCTTCTGTTTGCCAGCTTGAAGCAGATAATTTTGAGCACATGAAAATGATGGAGCCATAGGATGGAGTCTGGGTGTGTGAATCACTGAATAGAGGTTAATGCCAATCAACCAGATCTTTGCATCAAACTGTGTCTGGGGTGGGGTGGGCATATTTATTATAGCGGTTGGTATTACCATAATACACTGACCACTGTGTGTTAAAGCTTAAGTACCAGGTCATTCTATAAAATGAGTCTCTAATCCCTAACTGTGGTCAGCTCTCACATAACAGTTTCCTACATAGAAATTACCAGCATAATCTCTTCCATACTCATTGTGGGGTCGATGCTGACATGGCTCACCCACCACCCATGATGAGGGACAGCTGAGGGATGGCCAAGGGTGTCCCTTGCCAGAAGGAATGTGTATTGTTTGGGGAATGGATTGTAACTCCCTCCTTATCTCCTTTTGGGAGCAGCTTCTTGTCCTCTGAGTACTTTGGGACCTTTCCTTTCTGCATGTACACACGGAAGTAATGTAGTTTAGAATCATGCATAGGACACGTGCTTCCTTTGTCTGGAACCCCTCACAATGAGCCTCAGACTGGAGGAGGTGTGATGGCTCTCAAACCAGTCTGCAGCCATCAGTGCACTCCCGTGTGATGTGAGTAATAAACAGCATGTCCACATCTGCTGGTCCTCTGGGTGGTATTTTTTGGATATCACAAACATTTAAGCAACTCTCTGGTTTTGGAGCTCCTGCATTATAATCATCGACAATTTAAATGTTTTCCCATATTCTTCTAAGGAAAATGTCCATGTTGACACCTGGAAGGCATTAAATCACACCCTCGACAGATCCTCAAGCAGTGACTCTGTGATCCTTACTTGGAGCTCAAAGGTATCATTTTCAGGTGATCACCTTCCTGCCCCTATCCTTTGCCCTCTACAAATGCAGGTACACTCTGAGGCCAGATCGAGTGAGTCTCATGTCCTCAGTACTGATCCATTAGCTGAACTGATTTTGCTGGACTCTGGCTGAACTTCAGTTGGTAGATGCTGGTTGAGAAGTTGGGAATACCCCTGTACCACTCCCCACTCTGACAACTCCTAGACGTGAAAGGGGCCGAAGCCTTGGGTCTTGTGGAAGGAAATCCCACTCCTTCCTACTGCTTCCCCTGAAGTTACTAATCTGGTGATAGGTTGAGGGTGGTTACAGCTGAGTCCACCAATCCATGGTCCTTTTTCATAGTAGTGGCTGAAAGGGAGCTCCATTCATTCATTCATTTAAATATTTTTTCTTTCTTTCTTTTTTTTTTTTTTAGAGAGGGGAAGGGAAGGAGAAAGAGAGGGAGAGAAAAATCAATGTGTGGTTGCCTCTCACATGGCCCCCACTGGGGACCTGGCCCACAACCCAGGCATGTGCCCTGACTGGGAAATGAACCATGACCCTTCTTTAAAAATTTTTTAAAAATATTTTATTTGAGGGAGCTCCTTTTCTAAAGTATTAGTTTTGGGTTTTTTGTAGATTGACAGCTCAGTGATGTGTGTGTGTATAGATGTATTCCTGGTGGGTGTTGGATGTGAATTTCTAAGTGTATTCTGTGTGTGTGCGAGTCTGTGTGCCAGCTGTGTTTCTGCATGTGGCCTCCCATGTCTGTTCTGAGCGTTCCTCCGATGACCGGCTATGAGCCAGGTGTGTGTTCTGTGTATCTACATGTGTCTGTGTATATTATGGTGGGCATCAGAGCACCTGTGTACAGAACACGGGACCCCTTCAACTCTCAGACATTTCAGCCTTGTTCCACTTACACGATTGCTCCCCGCTGACAACTTCTATAACAGTTACGATGAATTGCACAAATAAGTATAGTATTGCAAATAGCCATCTCATCAGGAATCCCTTCAAGAAGCTAACAAGGGATTATTGCACATGCAGACACATGCATGGTGTGATCTGTGATTTGGACTCCCTAGAATGCATGGGCTACATGTACACATACCACATACTTGAGGGCACAGCATTCTTTGCTATGAAGGACTTCACGATACTTCTATAAAGACTAGATTTCTTTCTTTCTAATACACTTACCCTTGATCAACACGCATGTTAGGACTGCCCATCCCTGGTGCAGTCAGAAATCCACATGTAACTTTTAATTCCGCACAAACTTCACTATTAAATAGTCTACCACTGACCAGAGACTTACCAAAAACAAACAGTTGATTAGCATGTTTTATGTTATATTATGCACTATATTCTTTTTAAGATTTTGTTTATTTAATTTTAGACAGAAGGGGAGGGAGAAAGAGAGGGAGAGAAATATCAATGTGTGGTTGCCTCACATGGCCCCCACTGGGGACCTGGCCCATGACCCAGGCATGTGTCCTGACTGGGAATCAAACCGGTAACCCTTCAGTTTGCAGGCTAGCACTCAATCCACTGAACCACATCAGCCAGAACTATATACTATATTCTTACAATAAAGTAAACTAGAAAAAGGAAAATGTTAAAAAAAATAGTAAGGAAGAAGAAATACATTTACAGTATTTATTTTAAAAAACGGTGTATAAGTGGACCTGCACAGGTCAAACCTGCATTCAAAGGTCAACTGTATTGAACAGGTAAAGATCCCCCACTCACAGGGACTAGGGTAGAATTACTGTTTACCCCCAACATCCCTTCGCCCCAGCTTCAATCGTATAGGAACTTCTGATATCTAGCCAGGAACATGGCTGCGCAGAATAAAAATGGTACTTCCCAGCCTCCTTTGCAGTTTTAAGTAGCCATGAGACAAAGCTCTGACCAATGAAACAGTAAGTTTTAGGTTGTACATACACATTCCTAAGGATAAGGGGTAACCCCACCTCCTCCCTGATGCTGCTGCCTGGAGCAGATGAGGTGGGAATCAGGAGGAGGAGATAAGAGAGCAGTGAGATATATGGAGAAGACCAGCCTCTGACATGGAAGGGTCATCACACCAGCTCTTATGATTACATGAAACTTCACATGAAGAAAAATAAATTTCAGTCTTGTGAAAGCCACTATTAATTTTGGACCTATCTGTCATAGCAGCAGAACATTTTATTAACTCTTGGGCTTCCAGCTACCAGCTGAGGAATAAAGCCACACCCTCTACTTTACTCAGCCCCGGGTTTCACCTTCACCTACCCAGCTGCCCCTAATCCTTCCTATAATCACTGAGTCTTACAAGTGCTTCCCAGTTCCAGTGAATTTAATACACAAGTCTCAAAAGTCAATGGCAAGAACAAAGTAAATAAAATAAAAACAGGAACAGCAAGAGAGCCATTGGCAAACATAGGGAAGCCAGTTAGCTGGAGCAGGAGGATGCCCTTCCTTGGGTGTCACATCTCATCCAACCCGTAGTCCTCCTCAGGGAAATCCCCCACGGTCACAACTGATGGCTTGACGAAGGCACCATACTTGGCCATGCATTCAAAGTAGCGTTTTCCATTCACGCTGCCAAGCATGATGGAAAAGTCAGTGGTCAGAAAGCGCCCAACATGGCTCCCTCCCCAGATGCTAGGATGGACAGGCTCACCCAGTCGTACATGCATGCACTTACACATACATACACACATATTCAAGGACAGACACACACACACCTGACGCCTGAGTGGGAATACGTATTACCTGCCATCGTTTTTCCCTACTGGCTCGTCATAGCGGACGCCAATCCAGTGGCCAGGCTTGAAATCTGTGAGTCCTGCGCAGAGGAAAAATCCCAGTGAAACTTCCAGGCGTAGCTCATCCCAGATTCGTGCCCGCCCACTGAGTGTAAAGACTGTCTTGGTGAAAACCACTGCTTACTAGGACCACTGCCATTTCCTGCCCAAGACTAATATGGTAGGTAGCTCCTTCACTGGTCTCCCTGATCCTACCACTGACCCTCAGTCCTTTAACGGCCCCAGCCAAAGGAGTCTGCAAAAATCAAAGGGAAATAGCACCACTGCCTTTACCCAATTGCTCAAAGGCTGCTCAGCCCACTCAGCATAAAATCCACACTACTTATGGTGAAATGATTTCTGATGAGGGTTCCAAGACAAATCAATGAGAAAATAATAGTTTTCTCAACAAATAATGCTAGGATAACTAGATATCCACATGCAAGAGAATGAAGCTGAACTCCTACCTCACACTACACAAAAACACAAAATGGGTCACTAAAGACCTAAATGTACGATGTAACACTATAAAACTCTTAGAAGAAATTAGGACACACAAAGAGACACCAGAGATGGGCATGCACACAGAGGAAAGACCATATTAGGATACAGTGAAGAGCTGGCCTCCAAAGAAACCAAACGTGCCAAGACCTTGATCTTGGACTTCCAGCCTCCAGAACTGTGAGAAACAAATTTCTGTTGTTTAAGCCATACAATGTGGGGCACTTTGTTATGGTAGCCCCAGCAAATTAATACAAGACAACCCAATGTAAAAATGCACAAAAAGGCTCTCAGTAGACATGTCTCTAAAGAAGATATACAGACTGCCGTAAAGTATGTGAAAAGATGCTCAACATAATTAGAATTCCAAATCAAAACCATACTGCTTTGCCCTGGCTGGTGTAGCTCAGTGGATTGAGCACGGGCCTGCGAGCTAGAGGATCGAGGTTCGATTCCCAGTCAGGGCACATGCCTGGGTTGCAGGCCAGTTCCCAGCAGGGGACACTCGAGAGGCAACCATACATTGATATTCCTCCCCTTTTCTCCTTCCCTTCCCCCTCTGAAGATAAATAAATAAAATCTTAAAAAAAAAAAAAAAAAAACCATACTGCTTTACGACTTCACACCCATTTGAATAATTTTCATCAAAAAGACAGTAGCATGTGTTGGAGAGGGTGTAGAGAAATTGGAACCCTCCTACATTCTGAGGGGAATGCATAATGGGCAGCCACTGTAGAGCTCACCGCAGCCCGGTTAAACAGGTTGCACAAGGTCACCACGTGACCCAGCAATTCCACTCTTAGGAAAGAGAAAGGAAAATACATGTCCACACAAAAACTTATACAAGAGCCAAAAAGTAGAAAGGACCCAAATGTCCATCAATTGGCAGATTAATAAAATGTGGTCTATCCATACAATGCAGTATTAATTGGTAATAAAAAGAAATGAAGTACTGATAGGTGCTACATGGGTGAACCTTGAAGACATGATGCTAGGTGAAGAGAGGCAATCACAAAAGACCACAGTAATAAAATATGATTCCATTTATACGAAACACCCAGAATAGGTAAGTTTAGAGTGGCTGCCTAGGACCGGGGGGGGGGCGCTGTTTCAGAAATGTGTACTGGCAGCTAATACTTACGAGGTTTCATAGCAGTGATGAAAATATTCTAAAATTGATTGTGGTGTTGGTTACATAATCCATGACCATACTAAAAACCCATTAATGAATAATGTACACCTGAAATGGGGGAGTTTTACTATACATAAGTTATATCTCAATGGACATTATATAAAATAAAACCCACTGAGGGAAAGATGGGGACAACTGTAATTGAACAATAAAAAAATTAAAAATAGACTTCCAGCCAAGATGGAGGTGTAGGTAGAAACACTGTACCTTCTCTCACAACCAAGATTAAGGACAACAAATATTTACAAACAATAACACAACCAGAACACAGAAAATTGAACTACGGAAGTCTGACAACCATTCAACCAGACCGGTAAGAGGGGCGGAGTCGGAGCCGGCAGAGGGAACGCGGCAAAAAACGCGGTGGCTGCAAGGCTCAGGAGTGCCAGGAAGTATAGGTGGCACAGGGCTTGCAAGCCTCAGACGAGGGGAGGAGATGAGCAGAGCATGCAAGGCACGCAGGGCAGCTAGCCAACCGTGGACACACATTTGCATGCAGATAAACTAGGCAAGAGTGGGCAGTGAGACAGGCTGCACAGACCAGGGCCCCAGTGACGGGAAATGAAGCCTAAAAACACCGACTGACAAGGTGCCAGGAGAGGCTCCCAGCCTCACAGGAGAGGTCAATGGGGAGACCCGCAAGGTCCCAGAGCATGCATGCTGGTTCCCCACCTGGGAACCAGCGCCAGGGGGACCCAGTTTGCGTGTGGGAGGCAGCACAGGGAACGAAAATCCGAGAGAGCAAGGAACAGGTGCCATTCTTCCCTCTCTAACCCCGCCCCAAAGACAGTGTCACAACCCGACGACTAGGTTGCTCCGCCCAGGTGAACACCTAAGGCTCCACCCCTCATATGTAACAGGCGCCACCTGACCAAAAATGACTCAAACAGAAAAAAAGCTCAGAGCCTCAGAGCCAATACTTTTAAGCAAGCAAGAGATAGCCAACCTATCAGATGCACAGTTCAAAGCACTGGTAATCAGCATGCTCATGGAATTGGTTGATTTTGGTCACAAATTAGGTGAACAAATGAAGGCGTTCATAAGTGAAATGATGGAAAATGGACAGGGAACCAATAGCGATGGAAAGAAAACTGGGACTCAAATCAATGGAGTGGACCACAAGGAAGGAAGAAACAAACAAACAGAAAAGTATGAAGAAACAAGAATTCAAAAAAATGAGGAGTGGCTTAGGAACCTCCAGGACGTCTTCAAACATTCCAACATCCGAATTACAGGAGTACCAGAAAGGCAAGAGGAAGAGCAACGAGAGGAAAACTTATCTGAACGAATAATAATGGAGAACTTCCCTAATCTGGCAAAGGAAATAGACTTCCAGGAAGTCCAGGAAGCTCAGAGAGAGCTAAAGAAGGTGGACCCAAGGAGGAACACACCAAGGCACATCATAATTACATTAGCCAAGATTAAAATGAAGGAGAGAATTCTAGAAGCAGCAAGAGATAAGGGGACAGTCACCTACAAAGAATTTCCCATCAGACTGTCAGCTGATTTCTCAAAAGAGACCTTATAGGCAAGAAGGGGCTGGAAAGAAGTATTCCAAGTCATGAAAGGCAAGGACCTACATCCAAGACTGCTCTATCCAGCAAAACTTTCATTCAGAATGGATGGGCCGATAAAGTGCTTCTCAGATAAGGTCAGGTTCAAGGAGTTCATCATCACCAAGCCCTTACTATATGAAATGTTAAAGGGACTTATCTAAGACAAAGAAGATAAAAATATGAACAGTAAAATGACAGCAAACTCACAGTTATTAATATCCACACCTAAAACAAAAGCAGACTAAGTGGTCACCTAAAACAAGTGCAGAACCACAGAAATGGAGGTCACGTGGAAGGTTAGCAACAGGGGAGTGGGAGGAGAGAGTGGGGAGAAGGTACAGAGAATCAGTAGCATAGACGGTGGGGAGAAAATAGACAGGGAGAGGGCAAGAGTAGTGTGGGAAATGTAGAAGCTAAAGAACTTATGACATATAGACATGAACTGAACGGGGGAGTGTGGGTGGGAGGGGGTGTACAGAGTGGAGGGGAATGAAGGGAAGAA
>PVKM010032397.1:0-16421 GCA_004027735.1 Carollia perspicillata
CGAGGAACCTAACCTCTAGTTCAATACGCTTCCCACCAAACCACTGGAGTGCACCAAAATCACCCAACGGGCCTTTCTGAGAAAACCCACCCAATGGCTCAGTAAGTGCAGAGTGGAGCCCAGAAAAATATTTTTTAACCCCCCCCAAGCAATTCTGACAGACACTCTTAGTTAAGAACAGTTTAATCTCTACACTGTAATGCGCCCCCTTCTCTCCCCATCCCCTTCTTTTGTAAAATAATTATCCAATATTTGACTTAACGTTATCACTGAGACCTGATCACCAAACCCAGGGGCTACTCATCTCTTTGACAGGGGTGGACAGACATCCCCAAGCTTCCCTGGAAGTGTTCAAGTCAGGGCCTGGCCACATGAACAAATGAGATCAGATCATTGTTCCTGGAAATGTTTACTCTTTGGCCAGATGTTAGTGAAAACCAAGACCTTCTGCCCTGCGATGCTGCCGAGAAGACAGGATCGGGCTCCCTCCTGCCTCCACTTTCTTCGCCCCCAACACAACCGCACGGTTCGACCCTCAACGGCTTCTCCAGAAGAGCCAGACATCCGAGCTTTAAAGCAGGAATGGGCTGTTGAGGAAAAGAAAAACCTGTTCTACCCAGTTCACCCACTCCCTTAGTGTTTTCAGATCAAATGATAACCTAAACACTGAGACTCGGGTTAGGGGGTGAAGTAAAAATACAGATGATATCCCAAGAGTTAATTATTTATTCTTTACTTCTGCCCTAAAAACACAGAAAACAAAGCTAATTGAACCTGACTCTCTTTCACATCCCATTCTGCAGAACTTCAGAGTACAAAGTAAACAGGTAGGAAAACACTGCTCTCTGTAGAGGCCCAAAAGGCATTAAAGTTCATCAGCAAAAACAGATCACGAGCCCAAAGGGAAAAACCCCCTTGAGTCACTGAAGGAGTAAGAACTGAGCAACAAAACCAGACAGCCTTCCAACCACCCCCTGGTGACTCTGACAAAGAAACGCTGAAGGGGCAGAACAAGCACTTCTGAGGCAGTGAAGAGCAAACTGCATGCTTCCCCCAGCACTCCACTACACGAATCAAGAGCTCCAGTATCTGAGAAGGTCACCTCACAAAGCTTCATGGCCCACGGGTTCCCTTCCAGCCGTGCTCCGAGACTCAGACGCACGGGCTCGGTACCATTCCGCACGCGTGTGCATGCAGTCTAACTGCTCTCCAGTCGGCACTGGAGTCCTCAGGCAAAGCCTCTTTCCGTCGCTGTGATACAATCTGGGCTCCAGACAGGAGACAGACATGCAATATTCTTCCGTCATTAGGGTGCACTCGTGGAAAATCAAAGCTTCTGAGCTCAAAAAAGCTGAGAGCCCTAAACACGGCCCAGTGAGCATCTAAAATGTTGTATTTTCTTGCTCGTGCTGAGGACAAGACATCAAGTAAAGACAGTTACTGATTTTGTCAACTAATGATTGTGAGCATCTTTTCCGAAATACATCAAGAAAGGCACTACACGGAGCTTAAACTAGTAGAGAATAAAAATGCATAAAACTAAGTTCAACAAACAGAGAAGGAGGCTAACGGGATGCAAATTATGAACAATTATGGGTTTTCTCGGTAAATACTTCCTCAGCATAAGTCAAGTAAATAAGATGTGGGGGGAGTACTACTGTACATGCAAACTCGAACATCTAATGTTGCCAAATTCGCTAGTTTCTTCCAATAAGTAGCTAAATGGCTTTACTGCGCATGTGCAGAGTTTACCTTTAAAAGTACTAAAGCAGCCCGTTATCCTCTGAAGACCAGAAGTGAGAACTCCTTGGGTAGCAGGCAAGGTCTGATGGAAATAAGCCCACGTTCTTCACACATGAAGGACAGGTAGTGAGGCAGCTTCCCCTCCCCAAACTAATCTTCCGATTATCTGCCTTTGTCACTGAGTTAGGGTACCTGGACTTCCCAAATTATAAGTACAGAAATCTCCTCCTCAATAGTCTTCCTGCTTTTAGAGAAAAGTACTGAATAGATGTCGAGAAGTATAACCTAAGTGAGTTGCAAAGGCTACTTCTTGGAGATTTCTAACAGGTAATCCTATTCAAAAGAATACACTTCAAACCTATCCCTGGGTTTCTGATGGACCTCCACTGACATAAACACCCTCTGGGTCGTCTGCTTTTTAAAAGTGAGGACTGCACTTAAAATGAACATCTGGAAGTTTTAAACTGTCTGATACCCTGTTGAAGGTGCAGGAGAAAATGTGCACTCCCAGTAGAAAATTACGCACTGCTGGGGACATCCTCTGGGTTATGCAATTGTGATTACAGGAAAGTCACTCTCTAATGTAGATAAACCGACAACGTAGATAACTGATAGCAGTGCCAACTCTTCGTCTGTGAACAGGCCACCTGCCACGCCTGGTCGATGTTCAAATGAGCCCTCTCCACGACGGGAGAGGCTAACTTCACCTCCAGTTCACGTTCATCTGGATGTCCTCGGTCTGTAACTGTGTCTGTTCTTTGGGCATCTCGTTTACCCCGGTTATAACCTCTCGCTGGAGTCCTCATTCTAAGTCAAATAAAATCTTTACATGTACTCATTTTACATCTGTATGAGTGTCTTGATTTTACCTTTTTGAAAATTCTCAGTCCCCTAAACTCCCCCACCAAAACATATGCTTGGGAACACATAACCTTGCAAATAATTATGAAGAGTTCCAGATATCTGAAGGCCGGTCATTTGGGTCCACATCCCCCATCATAGCCCGTCTCTAAAATCAATCCTGGAAGTAGCCTTAAGATGACAAGCTATTCTATTGTATGTAAAGTAAACCCAAGATGAGACCCTCTGTGCTCCCTGTGAGAAGAACATAGGAACACTACTGGACACACCCATCACTTAAAATTCTCCAGGAAAAGCCTGACGACTATGATAGAAAAGAAATGAAGTTCCGATCCATGTTACAACACAGATGAACTTTGAAAACATTGTAAGTGGAAAAAAGCCAATCGCAAAACCACATATTCTATGATCACATTTATATGAGATGTTCTGAATAAGGAAATCCATAGACGAAAAGCCATTTGATGTTTGCCTCAGGCTGGGGAACTGGGGGGACGAAGACAGGGACTGCTGACCAGTGCGGGGTTTCTTCTGAAAATGTCTTTAAGTGGACTGTGGTGACAGCTGCATAACTCCATAAATAGACTAAAAACAGCTGATTTTATACCTTTCTTTAAAAAACATTATGATGGAGAAATTCCATTATGTTCACCAAATACTTAGGATTGTTTGAATTCACAGAGCTTTAAAAAAAAAGACCTTTCTGAAAAAAGTTTCCAAATGGGCCAAAGACAGCAGAAGCTTTGCAATTCCAGAAACAGAAAGTAAAGCTTTGGGCTTCAAATGAAAGCAACCAAAAATATCTAATGACTTAGAAATTTACAGAGCAAATATACATAATCTACACAAAGAGGACCATTACTGTTTAATGGTATATATTTTAAAGAGTCTATACACAGAACTACTAAGTGCTGAAATGATGAAACTTTTAAAAAACACTATTTTTCCTTTGGCAATTCATAAACACGCACTCCAGCTGCTACCCAGGAGCGTCCTGAACTGACACCTCAGCGCCCTTCCTGCGGGTCCTGGGAGCTGTTTTCACGGTGTTCTACAGTCTCGGTGACGTCCTAGAAAGTCTGGGCCGGTACGCAAAGCTTCAACTCGGAAGTCAGCTCTCACGTAGAAGCTGTGTGGTCTTTGGCACATTACTGACAGTCTATGCAACTAGAGTTTGCTCATCTGCCAAAATTAGATGCCACGGTTATAATTCAACAAAAAGTCCACAAGAAAAAAAGATACCACCATTCACTCATAGGGTTTACCTTAAATGAGGTAAAGGTAACAAGAAAATGACTACAGATTAAAAAACACTAAATATGTAATGAATCGGAATTCTCTGATGATAAACATTTTCCTCTCCTCTTCAGGATGCAGCAAGGGAAACAACCTTCAGTGTCCCGAAGCCACAAAAGTAGAGCTGGCAGAGGTTTTCAGGAGTTTCATTTACGCCTGTGTGCATGTTCTTACAAATGATGGCAATAAACCGCATATTAATAGTGAGCTGTGCCTGAGTTTTGTTGGACAGATGTTCCGTCACCTCTCTGCCTTCACCAGTCTAACTCAATCGAGAAGCTGTGAGTGACCCTTCGCCCACCTACAAGACAGGACTGCATCCATTACCTACTTACGTTTACGTATGATAAACGGGATTTCGGTCATCCAGATAGAATGCTATTGACTGCTACAGCCATAATGCTTGGGAAAGCATCTCAAATCGTAAGTTCATCAAAAAGGGACGGAGATTTTTAACATATAATCCTAGGCTTTCTTCCATCCTTGCTACTTACTACACAGCTAGACAAGGAGCAGGCCTACCATGGCCTTCTCATCACTGTCTGAGATTCCTTCCTATCACAATGCTCTTCCTACTCTCCATGCTCTCTCTAATGCTTAGAGTGCAGATATTTAAGACATGTGCCCAAATCTGAATCCAAAGCATATATTAAGAAAACCCTATAGGAAAAGAAATTGATACAACCACTCTGGAAATCTGTTTGGCAGTATACCTTACAACCCACCTATTCTAATTATGTTTACCAAAAGACACATTCAAGATTGCATCAGTGTCACACATGATAGCCAAACACTAGGAACATAAATGCTCATGACTACAGAACAAAGAAACTGAGATATTTTTGCATCGAAACTACACTGCAATAATTAAGAAAACCACTGCTGCACAAGAACATGGCTGAATCTCACAACCAAAATGTTGAGCAAAAAGGACATTTACAAAAATATACGTATGATACGTTTCCACTTACATCAAGTGCAAAAATCAGCAAAATTGAACACAGTGAGAACGACAACATCCGGGGGCTACCAGAGGGCAGGGATGTACGCAGCGTCCTGGGATGCTGGGTATGTTTCAGTCTCGCTGGGCAGTGCGAACAGTGTATCCATGTGTCAACTATTTCCTGACTTGTACAGTTAAGACTGGCGCCCTTCACTGTGTGGAAGTTGTACCTCAAAAGAGAAGATGCTACACTTTTTTATTAAAAAGTGACTTATTCAATTCATAGGACAGTAGGACGCAAATAACTGTGTGCCAGAAGAACAGACGAGACCTGTCCTGCGGTTTCTGCCTATACAGAAGGCAAGTCATTCATTCATCAAACACTTACGGTTTGCCTATTTCATGATCAAAAGCTCATGTAGCTATATTATATCATCAAAAAGCATTACTATATTAAAAATACGACTGGAGAGGTAAAATATAATAATTTGAATCTGTATGAAGCTAGTAACGAAACTGCAAAATATATGTAACAACATTTAATAAAACTACAAGGAGAAACAGATAAGTAATTGATAAGGCATAAGACTTGAAGGGTACCCACAAACCTAGAAATCCAAATAGTCAATAGACACTTAAAAGGACACATTAGTAATCAAGGAAATGCATATGGAAATCAATTAGATTCACTCTTACCGAATTGGCAAAAAATAAAAACCTTGTAAGTATCAGGTCTGTCAAGCTGTGCAGAAACAAGAACTCCGACATACTGTTGCTAGAAGTATAAATGGTATTAACCTCTTAGAAAAGTTTGGCATCATCTGGTGACGTTAAGGGTGTACATCTTTTACAATTCAACAATTCCACTCTTAGGGATAAATCCCAGAAAAACTCTTACACTTGCTAAGAGTTAGATTTCTCTTACTTTAGAGTTTTATCACTTGACATATGTAAGGAAGTTCATAATGGTAATGTTCAAATAAACATTTGAACATAATGTTCCAGACTGGAACAACTTAAGTGCCCACCATCAGTGGGATGGAGAAAGACCGTGTGGCAGTCATACGATGAAATACTACACAGCAACGAGAACAAATGAACTAAACTACAAGCAAGAACACGTATGTATCTCACAAGTATTTGACCAACATAGGAAAATTTTTAAATACATATAAATACATTTATATCAAGTTAAAAAATAAAGCTAAACTTAGGAGGCGCATATATAGGTGGTAACACATTTTTTCAAAAACAGCGAGGGAGCCCTGCCCAGGTAGCTCAGTTGGTTAGAGCATCATCCAGATACGCCCAAGGTTGTGGGTTCGATCACCAGTCAGGGCACATAGAATTGATGTCTCTCTTCTCTCTCATCTTTCCTCTCTCGCTAAAATCAATGAATAAAAATAAATAAATTAAAATAAACACAGCAAGGGATAATTATTCCAAAAATCAGGATAGTAGTCAAATCTAGAGGGGAGGGAGGAAGTGTAATGGGGTGGGGGGGGCACATGGGGCTGACAGTAAATATTCTATTTCTTAACCTCGGTGGTAGACAGGGGATTATTTTATTATTATTCTTTAAAACGTAGATCTGTGCTTCATGCACTTTCTGTACATAGAATAAATTTCACATGAAAACTTTTTTCAAGATTTTATTTATTTATTTTTAGAGAGAGGGGAAGGAAGAGGGAAAGAGAGGGAGAGAAACAGTGACGTGTGACAGAAACATCGACTGGCCGCCTCTTGCAGGCCCCCAAATGCAGACCTGCCCCCAACCTAGGCATGCGCCCTGACTGGGAATCGAATCGGCAACCTTCGGTTTGGAGGCCAGCGCTCCACCCACGGAGCCACACCAGCCAGGGCACCACAGGAAGACATCTGTAGTCAAGAAGCGAGAAAGTCCTCCCTTCCTTTCCTCCTTCTGCTGGTGGAACATAAACCTAACAGAGAGCTGAGAGCAGCGAGCCTGGACCAGCAGGTGATGCACGATGAGGCAGAACGTCCTCAAAGACCTGGGAATGGCCACATGCGTCCAGAACTGACTACTCTGGATTTCTCTAACTTTACAAAAATATATTTCCATCTTTTAAAGATCTCTGTTACTTTAGGTTTTTCATTTATATACAGCCAAACCTAATCCAAATGGATACATTCAGCAATCTGGACAAAACAAACTTTCTAACAATTAAAGCTATCCAACAGTGGACAGGACGCCCTGAGAACATATTCCGCACCCACTCCCGGCAGGGTGCTGTGGAAGGGGTTCCCACACAGCAACGGAAGCTGGACTGCAGGATTGGTAAAGGCAGTTAAGATTCTAAGGCAAAAAAAGAAGCTCTGGGCTTGCCAAAGCTGCGGCAACACTTGTCTCCGAATCTGTCCTCTGTTATCAGTGAAAACACTCCTTTCTATAATATTCCAGACCCTGCTCAGATACTGTCGTCTAGCTGTACCTTTCAGAACTAACTTGACTTTGACTTCAGCAGGCCGGGTACCCTCCTTTGCTCTTCCAGATCCTCCACCCAACCTTCTCCAGCTCCGCTATGAAGTGCCTCATGGGGCTCCCTTATTTCCTGGTTCCCAGTTGGGTTTGACCGATGAGAGGCTCTGGCAGGAGATCAGAGGGTGGGAAAAGCGAGAGTCTGAGGTATGTATTCCTCTTGCTTCCCTTCCTTCTAGGCCACTGGTTGGCAGTAGTGACACTCCTGTCCACAGGTTACCCTCTCCTACAGCTAAGCTCTCCCAAGGTTCCAGAAACTACTCCCCCTCCTGGCTGGCTCCTTCAGGCCTCAGAGTAATTAATAATGGCTCTACTCCTGAGTTGCTTCATCATCCCCTGGTGGTCTTCCTTAACCCTGTCCAGCTCTGAGAAAGCACCTGCATCTGCTCCACCATCCCGTAGGGCTGTGTCAGAAGACAACCGATCCGCCTGCCCGGAGTACTACTTTCCGCCTTCCCAGATGGGTCCTATCGCCCCTTACCCTACAGCATGGTTTCTCTCTCAGGAACTGAGTTCTGTGTGTTTCCACACACGGACTGACTCACTACGAGCCAGTTCCCTATGGGAATTTCTTAATCCCAGGCTGACTCCCCGATTCTGCCGCAATGTGTACAAACTGTATGCAACGTTAGGTAGGACAAAACCTAATTAAGAAGGGGACAATTACTAAAGAGTCCCAACACACAGACTGCAACGCCAAGCCCAATATAGGGACTTGAGGTTCATCTATTTATAATCCCCTCTTCCTTTAGACTAAAGGCTGCAGAAATTATCACACTTGTTAATACAGTTTGCTTTACTTAATAAAGACTCAAACAATGCCAAATACAGTCCTCATCCCAGAAAGGCCATTCAAACTGCCAACAAAATTTTAAACAGCCTACCAGTCCCCATCAGTTTTCCCTTTCTTCCAGACAATCCTACAGATAAGACACCAGAGCAGAAATGAGCTTTTTGTGTTGATCTTTCAGTGTATTGCTTAAATCCCAATTGAGAGTCAGAAAGAAGGCATCTCTGAAAAAGATTCAAGGGTTAACGATAAGGCTGAGACCAGGAGAGATTCAGTTCTGGAGGCTGAAAGACAGAACTGAGACGGGCTTCCTGTCTGCACATTAAGAAGAGTGCTGCAGAAAGGCTGCAAAGGAAAACACTTCCCAAGAATTTCCTCTACTGCAGGCGACCGCGCTGTGCCTTCTCCGACATGCATTCCCGAGTAGCAGGGCTGCCTCCACGGGGCAAGATGACCCCAAGGAACACTGGGGCAGACCCATTAAACTCCAAGAAGAGACGCATTCTGCCTGGGATGACCCACAGGAATGCCTGGGCTACAGAGACCGTTATCTGTGTGAAGAAGCCTAGACCCGGGCACCACGGACATTTCAGGCCCAATAATTCTTGGTTGTGGGAAACTGTGTGCATTGTCGGCTATTTAGTAGCATCCCTGACCCCTAGCACTCCTCAGGTGTGGCCACCACAAGTGTCTCGAGACACTGATACATGCTCCTAGAGAGCAAAACCACCCTGGGCCCTAGATAAACAACTCTCACTACAACCCCAACCAGCACTACCATGGAACAAATGGTAACCTTGACACTCATCTGTATGGGAAAAGAGAAAAGCCACCTAAGGGATACATGGGTTTTTAAAACAGACTGAGCTATTTCTTAAAAGCTACAGGTATTTAACAATTTGGAACCTTAGTTTAGGGAAGGAGGAATGATCGCCGGAGTGAGGAAAAATTGCTCCAATGTTGCCTGACTTGAATTCCCTCGGAAAGCATCACCATCCTCAGATGAAGACACTCCCTCATTTTATTCTGAGACACAGGCGGGAAGTATCACAGCCCATGACACACCATACACAGGGCTGCCAAACTCATTTTCACCAGGGGCCCCATCAGCCTCGTGGGTGCCTTCAGAGGGCCGAATGTAACTCTAGGACTGTATAAATGTTAACTACTCTTGAACTTGGGACAAGGAACTCAGTGCTGCTGCCGGGTAGAAACAAGGTGGAGGGCTGGACTCAGCCCGTGGGCCTTGTGTTTGCCACCTGTTACATACAAGTGCAAAGGGAAAAATGCAGGCAAGCCACCCTAATCAAATGAGTGCAAAATTAAGGACAGCAATGCACTGAAGGCTGACAGCCCAAGCTCCTCATTCTGGGATACAGGGTTTGATGTTCCCGGACTCCAGCTGACCTTCCAGTTTTATTACCGTAGTATACTGTCCACACATGTGGTTCGCAACCTTGTCAAACCCAATGCCCTCTTTTTATAACAAATATTTTATAATGCCACTTCATTATTCTAAAATGAAATTCAAAGATTATAACATTTTACTTATAAGCATAACTTCATAATGCCCTAACTGCAATGTAAAAGAAAATAAACAGGAATATTTGTATAATAAAACATGTATTTTCAGACAAGACTATACTAGGAGACAGACACACGCGGACAAACACACACTCATTTATTTCCAAAGTGCCCCCCCCAGGGCGGAGCTATCCCACCCCTGCTGCTCCACACAAGCCCTGTCCCATCCGTCACAAAGTTCAACCACCTCCGCCCCTTACGGAGAATGGGGCCAGGGAGGCAGCATCTCGGAGTTAGCAAGAGGGAGGGGTTTCAAATCAGATCAACTGTGGCTGAAAGGCGGCTCCATCAGTCCACTGCAGTGGTAACCCAGCCCAGTCTGGGTTTCCACTGCAAAAGAAAGATGCGAGCATATTTTCCAAAGGGCTTCTGTGAACATTAAATGACTATGTAGGCCATCTATTTCTCTACATAACATGTAAAACACGCTTAGTAAATATTAGCTGTTGGACTACATTATTATTCCTGAATCCGCCCCGTGCTGTGCCTCAGCTTATGCCCATCTTACTCCCCAGCAGAAACAATGCATGACTGGAGGCCCATTTATCAGAGACGCAACAATGGATCCATGCATAAAATAGGAAGTTGCATCACGTGACTCTATGACTGTTTCTAAGTTTCTGCATTATGCTGCCCTGCGATGAGGTTATTTTTATGAACTGGGATCCTTTCTTCTCAGTTATAGGGCCAAGAATATGTCTTACACGTCATATAAAGTACCCTGAACTACACGTCATACAAAGTACCCGGAACTCAGTTCATAACAGTTGAGTGCGTCCACTGAAAACCCACCCGTGCTTGTTGGCTCTGTACACTTTAGCTTCAAATAGCCCGGTACAGACAAGGAAGGACAGACAACTTTTCCAGTGAAAGCACTGTGGCCTCTTCAGAGAGGGAGGATCCTCAGGGCCGGTCCTTATCCCTGTGAATTAATTCCTTACGCCAATAGGCAGAGCAACAGCGGTAAGCGCTCTAGATTATACTGTGAGAAAGTAAAAAGCGGTGGCAAAAGCTCCAGAAATACTTCAGAACAAAACGAGTGCCAAAGTTAATATTTGGAATAAAAGCAACCACTGCTCAGATTATTAAGGGAACACAAAGGCCCAAGAAGTAACATGCACATCTCTGGGCAAAGGAATGTATCCTACTTACATACAGGCATCTTAATCTACATAAACATACTGAGGAAAAGTGGAAATTGTCAATTGTTACAAATCATTCTCTACAAAGCAATGGTACCAGTGGCTATCTCTGAGTAGTGGAATTTTGGGGGGTTTCTTCCCTTTGCTTATTTATAATTTCCATTTTTTCCTAACATATTGCTCTTACAATAAGCATGTAAAATTACATAAAGCTGTTTATTATCTACTGACAATGTATGAAACTTCAGTCAAGAAACTATTTCTGGTTAAATCTTCAGACTCTGTGGGTAAAACAAGGATTTATGTCTCTCAAATCATCCTGGCTCCCAGCCTCAAATCAGAACTAATACAACTTAGTTTCCCTCATTATCTCCCGCAGACCTTACAGGTTTTGCTGCTACAGGAAGTCAGCACTGGGTACTAGAAAACCTCACTAATAGTTTTTACCAATTTCCCAGTGGATAGCTACCAACTCTCTGGAATAGTGAGATAAAGAAAGGACAGGAATTGTTTCTAAATCCACGCTTTTGCACAAGGAGACACGGGACTCAGTGAAGTGACTTGTAAAAATGAAACGCACACACTTTTTCTACACAGCTATTTTAAAGTCCTGTTTCCCCCACAATTCTCCCCCTAAAGAGCCTCTATGGAATCATAAAGGTCCCAAGAACAAAACGTCATTTTGGTAAACACTCCCGTGGCAATGCTATTCTCCCTGCTCAGTGAGAAAACAGCACAGAAAGACCTCAGGAGGACAGGAAAATGCTGCCTCCACCAAAGCAGGTATGTTCCTCAGCCCAACAAAACACTTAAATTCACACTAATTCAATTCAATAAGGGTTTGGGAAGCACTTCCCATTACAGAGCACCAGGATGAGTGTTTATTCATGTCTCTGTAAATAAGATAGGTCTGTCTTCCTGGGGATCACAACTCTACTCTGGGAGACAAACACTTCTAAACTGTAATATATGGCAGACTCAGGCAAAATAGAACAGAAGTTTTTAAACTGCCCTGGTAATACGGGAAGGGAGAGATTAAAACCCTAAGAATTTTGGAAAAGATTCTTTTTCATATATATTAAATAGTCACATTTAATTCAGTTATTTCTCTACCTTAATCGTTAAGCCCAAAATAAAGGTGGCAGAAACGCTCAGCTACCAAAAGCAAGCATCAGGGTTGTGAAATCTACACACTAAAATCCCTTGGACTAAAAATAAAACTTAAGGGACAAGTGCCTTACGACAAGGAGGATGTTGGGAAAAGACTCACCAACATCAGAAGGTCCATACTCGGCATCGTCCTCTTCCAGCCGCACTTTCAGGGCCTCCCCTCTGCGAAAGGGAACCAGGTTTGTTTACTTCTAAAGCTTTTAACTATCGCGTCGACCCGCCTAGATTAGCTAGAGCAGACAAGAAATGGTTCTCTCCCTCCTTTGAGAGCTCGGGTTTCACTCCCAGATATCACACTCCACCCCCAGCACCCCAAAGCAGCGAATCAGAACCCTGCTGGCATTAGGCTTCCCTCCGACAGCTGACCAAACGAATCCAGACCCAGCCTCTCACAAAGCAGTGCCCCCAGGTAGGTACCAGGGGCACCGCCCAGCTCGCCCGGACCACGGCCCGGAAGCCCCGAACCCAGCCCATTCAACCTAACCCCGCGGAGAATCGGACGCTGAAGGCAGCCCAGCCCCTGGGGCCAGCCGCCACTGAACTCTTGATTAACAGCTGGCTTTGCTCTCTACATCCCTCCCTCCCCAGAACCCTTTCCTCTCTCGGGAAGATCGGCAAGTCTTCCAGCCCTAGTAGTCCGCGGGAGCGAAGTTTCAGATCCCGCTCCCTCCCGGCCCTGACATCCTCTCCCACCGCTCGCTAACCTTGCACTCATTCCGACCTCGGGGGTCGACGCGCCCCCTTACGCCCGAAGCCGAGCCCGCCTTCAGGGGCTAGCCCCTCAGTCCCCGCGGGTCCTTCCTCCTCTCCTTACCCCTCCTACCCAAACCCCCTACCCTCGGAGTCTGGACCCTACTCGCCTCTCCCAAGCCAGGACCCGCCTCCCATCGGTCCCGACCGAAGCCTTCCTCCCCAAACCAGACTGTCCTCCCTCCTGCGGAGCCGGGCGGACCCCTCCACCTCCTCAGCCTGGAACCAGCTTCCCCGCTCCTTCCTTCGGACACCCTCGCCCGCGAGGGTCTTCTCCGCGCCACCAACTCGTGAGTAGGTACGTTCTGGCTCCCCCTGCGGCTGCCGCCGCCGAGATTAGAGGCCGGGCCGCGGCCGCCCCGCCCCTCCCCGCCCGGAAATGGCTCCTCGGCCGGCGTGCGCGGCCCCGCTGCCCGCCGGGCGCACACCTCCCCCGGGATCCACAGTGCGTGCGCGTCGCCTGCGGGCCGGCCCGGCTGGCACCCTGGCCCTGCTTCTCCGGCCGGTCCGCAGCTTCTGCTTCAGGCTGCCTTTTTAAAAACCAAAGGGCACTTGTAGTCTTTGAGACAGTTGGCCTGCCGAGCCCTACAAACTGATTGAAATAAATGACCCAAAATGGGACTCTAAAGGGGCCTTTGAGGTTGTCCCTTGTTTTACCTGGATACTTCCACAGAGGTCAGTGACAAAGGGACATGAAAACTCACTTAATGGAAATACTATCCCCATCCTCCCTTCCCCCTACAGAAATGGAGAACAGAGACTACAGCTCTTGCGGGAGGAAGAAACTTTCCTCTACCCTCAAGGTACCTTCCACTGCTCTCTAATCAGAGGTGAAACAGCCCTGGCAGGGTATTCAGCAGGTTAGAACGTGTCTCCATAGGTCAAGGTCTCGGGTCCTATCCCCAATCAGGCACGTACAAGAATCAACCAACGAACGTATGAATAAGTCAAATAACAAAATCAATGTTTCTTTCTCTTTCCCTGTCTCGCCCTCCCTCTAAAGTCAATCAATCAATCAATCAATCAATAAAATAGATATGAGACAGAAAAATGACCAAATTTAATTACATACCTGTGGGTGGGAGCCCCGCATGAAACCCCCATGTGCATGAGAAGTTAAGGGGCAGAAGGGGAAAATGAGGTCTATGACATTCTGAGCTATAAAGTAAGACACCTGGGGGCTTCAGGAGATAATTTCAGGGAAGAGCACCTGTTCAGTGATTAGTAGTTTGCCCTGCCACATGGACAGGTCATAAAATGTTATTTGTGGTGATAACTCTTATCATGGGCCAGGCCCCTAATTTAAATTCTCCTAGACAGTAAAGGAGAGAAGGGGGATGGACAGATATTTCTCTTGAGCCCACAGGGTTTCAGTTGCTTTTATCTCAAAATAATCCTCGTACCACAGAATCACATCTTGAGGTATCCTGAACTCTGCAAGGTATCAGGCAAAAATGCCACCAATACTAAATTTCTGTGAGCAATGTTGGGAGCCATCTAATATTTAAGGGAACGTGCCCACCGGGATCACAAAGGTCACCCCACATTTCCAGATGAAATAACTAAATCTCAAATGAGTTTTTCACGACTTGCCCATGGGGTCATGACAGTAATTCAGCAGAAGCAGAAGGCAGCATAGTTACATGTCACTGACCAGTGATCTGCACGCTATATTTTTCAACAGACTTTTCTTAAATAACACCAAGAAGGAATCTTGGAATCTTAATAAAAATGATACTAACAAGGGCACCAATTCCACCCCCTTGCAAAATGTCCAGACACTAATTCAGGGTGTCATCATCACCAGCATTACTACCCTTATCTAGAATTAAACTTTTCGTTGTCATAGCTTCCTTCCTCTGTACAGCCACTCAGTACTTTCCAATTTCCCACAGAATGGTTAAGACCCTGAAGGAGTCAAACAGTTTATCTCTGGGCTTCCTCATGCTCACCCCTAACCCATCAAAACTCCCAGGCATCTCTATCATCCAGAACCCCTGAGTCAGGTGCTGACCTTCCATATTCTTACCCGTCTTGCCTCTGTTCCTCCATAGACGTGCATTCTCAGGGCTGAAGGGTCAAAGAATGTTCTGGGGCCTCCCGCCAATGCCTACTTATCAGGAGTTGCTTTTCAATTTCAGGCATGTCCTTCCCACTCACCATCCCCACCCCTCTACTTTCTTCCTTTTTCAGATCCTAGGATCTGCCCTCCCTAGTCTCCTTCTTGCCTGCTACCATGCACCCTCTAAGCTACAATCTCTGTGCCAGCTGACTGGAGGGGGGCAGGGTCCCCATCTACTTTCTCCCTACACCTCTGCAATACAACTTCACTGCTCCTAACACATGGCAGGCAGTCTGTTGATTCTTCCCAGATGAGCAAACCAATTCAACCATAGTGGCTAATCCTTACTGTTAGGAACAGAATGTTTGTTTCCCCCCAAAATTTATATGTTGAGGCCCTAAGCTCCAATGTGATAGTGGGGCTTTTGAAAAATAATTGGGGTTAGATGAAGTCATGAAGCTAGTGCTCCTATAGTAGAATTAAGATCTTACAAAAAAGGGGAGAGACACCAGAGTGTCCCCTCTCCCTCTCTCTCCCCCTGGCCCTTCCTCCCCATCCCCCTCTCCACACACAGAGGAGGTCATGTGAGCACTCAATGGAATGGTTGCCCTTTGCAAGCCAGGAAGAGGGCCCTTACAAAAAACAAATTTTCCAGCATCTTCATCTGGGACTTCCCAGCCTGCAGAATTGAGATAAATAAATGCCTGTTGTTTAAGCCACTCAGTCCGTGGTACTTGATTATAGCAGGCCAAGCTGACTAAGATGCTTACTTTGCCAAGAAGTATGCTTGGCACCTTTACATCTAAGGCCCTACTTATGTCCTAACTTGCCCAGGTCAGGTGACTCTCATCATCACTCAACAGGTAAACATGGCACAAGGACCCAGAGAAGGTAAATAAATGATCATCCCAAAGACAAACAGCAGGAAGGGGTAGAGTTGGGATAAAAAATGCTCTTCAGATTCTGTTTAGAGGACCTAAAATATGCTCGTTGATTAATTAGAATCAAAGGATGTTTAAAACAGAGGGGCCTTCAGCTATTTACCAGCTCAACCACATGGTATAGACATAAAGCAGCCAAGGCCCAGAGAGGAACATGACTCCTGACTGTTCCTGGTGGAACCCAGGGGCTGTGCGTGTGCCTGTGTGTGCCTGTGTGTGCCTGTGTGTGCATGCGTGTGTGTATGTGCCGGTCATCAGGCCACTCTGCTCCTCCAGCCCACACTCCCTCTGACTGCAGAGGAACATCAGGAATTACAAGAGAAGCAGCCAGAAAGAAAGGATGCCTGAGGATTAAGGCGAGAAAAATTCAGCCTTCACAGGGGAATCACATTGTACCAAAATGGAACAAAATCCCCACTGACTATGTCTTACATGGCCTCGCTGTATCGATGAGTCCTTGGGAGAAAGCAAGAGAGAAGAGAGCAAAGGGGATATAAATGAAGGAGAGAATTATAATTCAGAGAGAAGAGGAATATGAAAAGCAAGAAGTGTTGGCCAAGGAGCGGGCACATGTTGAGGCATCCTTCCCCTCTCCCTTCAGACACGCACACGGCAGCAGCTTCTGGAGGCCGACGAAGA
>PVKM010032398.1:0-16406 GCA_004027735.1 Carollia perspicillata
ACCTCCAATCTAGCATGTCCAGAACTTAAGTCCGGAACAGATCCGCACTCAGAAGCAGAGAGCACCGCCCCCCAAAGCCGCGCTGCTAGCTTCAGGTGATGGGAGCCCCTCCTTCCAGGCGCTGACACCAAACACCTGGACCCCGGGCTCGACGTCTTGCTTTGTCTCACACCCTGTATCGGTGCAAAGGCAAAAGCTGTTGCCTCTGCCTTTGAAACTCATGACGGTTGGGGCCACGTCTTACCATTTCCATCGCTGCTCCACACCGAGCTGTCTCTCCCTGGAATTTCCAAAGATGATGGACTCCCTCTGGTCTCCCTCCATCTACCCTTGCCCAATTCTTAGCCCAGGAAACACAGGGATTGTTTCAAAACGTACCGCATATCCCATCACTCCTCGGCTCAAAACTCAGCAGCTCAAAACGTGACAACAGCCGGCCACACTTTGCATGAATTTGGTCTCCGTTAGCTCTTCCTGCCTCACCCTTGCCCGGCCCTCCTCTCCCTGCTTCACTCTCCTCCAGCCACTAAGGCCTCCCTGCTGTTCCTCAAACTCACCAAACACGCTTCCGATGTACCACTTTGGCCCTGGCTTCCCCTCTGTCTGGAGTGTTCCTCCAGGAAAGCTGCAAGGCCAGCGCTTTCCTCTCCGAGCATCCGTTCCACGTGATCTTCCCAGCGCCGCCGCCTCAGCCACAGCATTCCGGATTCCAGCCCGGCTCTTCCAACTCCCGGCACGCTCAGGCCTCTGCCTGGTCGGGGTTTTCTGTTTTCCATAGCCCAGCTCATCTTCTAACTTACTACACGTTTGGGTGCTTATTTAACAGGTCTGGTATTTATTGTCTGTCTCCCCTGCTAGACTGTAAGCTCCACAAAGACAGGGATCATTTTGTTCACTGCTATACCCCAAATGCCTAAAACAGCGTTTGGCATACAGTAGTCATTCAATAATTGTTTTTGTTGGCCCTGGTCGACTGGCCCAGTTGGTTGGAGCATCATCCCGTACACCAAAAGGTCGTGGATTCGGTTCCCAGTCAGACGCCTACATAAGTCGAGGGTTTAATCCCCGGTCGGGGCATGTGCAGAGAGCACCTGATCGATGTTTCACCCTCACATCAATGCTTCTCTCTGTCTCTCCCCCTTCCAGCCTCTCTTTCTAAAAATCCATAAGGGTATCCTCAGGTGAGGATTTTAAAAAAGTAGTAACTGTAAAGTAGTAACTGTTGGTTGAATGAATGAAGGAACACCTGAGTTAGTCATGAGCAAGTGTAGTGATTTGGAAAACCAAAAAGTAGCATTAGGTCATGAGTGAGAAAGTGCAGGGTGTTCCCAGGTGGCCGTGCGAGGCTCCCTGCTGCGCTGAGGCTGGCTCCTGCCCATCTGGAGAAGTCCGACCCAGCCAGCACCCGCCTTCGCTCCCCTGGGAAAATATGACCGGCGTCCTCGGATGAGTCAGCAGATCCGTGTGGCTGGAGTTCTGATTCGATGCCATGTGGACTGCAGGTTGATTTCATACCGTTATTTAGAAAACCCTGCTTCGCTCCCAGTAATGTAATGCACACATGAAATCATTTGCAAACAGGAGTCTAGAGGTTCTCTTTCAAGCGCCAGTATCTCCACGGTGTGTTTTCCTAAGGCCAGCTTACATCATTGATGAGGCATGTTTACTTAATTTTGCTTCTGATTTCTTATTTCCAAAAGGCATGTGGGTGCTTTAAAAGAGCTTTTATTGATTTATGCAGACGTGAGGTGCGTGAAAACCTTTGATAAAAAGTGAAACTTCACGTAAGCGTGTTGGTGCAAGATAGAAGGCCGCACTTCTCTTTCCTTCCTGTTAAACCCTGTGGGGTTGGTCACACAGACTGCATGTCCTGGTGTGCAGATTCTTTGCTACGAGAATCGTGAATTTAAATCGCCGAATGTAGTCACCGTTCGTGGAATCGAAGGGCAGGGCACCCACCTTCTGTCTTGCTCCCTTTGTACAATGCCACCTCTCTCTGATTCTGCCTTAAAGGCTTATGTTCGGTATTGGCTTGGTTTAGGGTGCATATTGATGTTTAGTTCTGCGTGACCAGTGTACAGAGTAATATGTCATCAAACTCCTCGTGCAAGTTTGATGTAGGGGAACGGGGCCAATTATAGGCCAAGCTGTTCTGTGTGTTGTCCGGCTGTATGGGTCGAGAGCGATGAATTTGCTCCACTCGTAAGCCAACAGCTCAGCCCGCCACCGTGTCGTGGAGGCTGGCAGCAGACATGAGACTCTTGGATCAGAGAGGAAAAGACAGTTTATTATTCATGGAAATAGCGGGAGCCAGAGAAGTAGCCTTATTTGTACTAACCCCTTCCCCAAGCCCCGACTCCCTGAGGGCAGCGTGGGCCTCCGTGCTGGTGTACAGGTGGGTGCAATTTAAATTTCACCGTTGTGTAGGGATGGTAGCAAGCTTTGGTGGCCGATAATTTGGGTTGGGTTTGAATCACTAAACTGTATTATGTTCAGGGGGATGGAAATCCTCAAATAAAGATTTACCCTGATTCTTCACTCTCAACTTGGGTTCCCCCACCCCAATCTTACGATAAAGAATAACAAATACACATCTTATAATAAAGAAAACGCATAAATGTATTTGCATTCTCTGCCCCGGACTCCAGATAAGGGAGAGGAGGAGGGAGTTGCTGAACCTCAGCCATTCGCGCTGAACGGAGGAGGCAAGAGGTCGCAAAACCCAGCTGCACCGGCGGCCCTCCTGCAAGCAGCAGTTGGAATACTGTGGTCCAATTTATTTCTGGTTTCTCATCTAAGCCTTGACCCTGACCCAGTTTCAGCGCCTCCTTGGTGCCCGAGCCCCTTCCTCCTCCACCTGTTAAGGGCTGACTCCCTGCCTCGCGGTACTAGCACAGAGGCAGGTTGGCTCGCTTTCAGAAACGGCCTTTTGAGAGCACCAAGGATGTCACTCACTCTTATCAGCACCATAGTCAGCCGAAAGCATCCACCTCCAGAGTCCTCCAAAGAAAGATTCTGTGGAATCTGGGAGACCTGTGTCCAAAATTCACTCCCAGGAACTGGGAGGCAACACCTCAGAGGAACTGCCCTTCGGGAGCCAGGTTACTGAGTGACTCCAAGAAATGGCGACTTTCATCTTCCCGTCCCTTCGTACAGAGCTGTCCACACTTGCCTCCCTCTGTTTCCCAGCCAAGACTTCACCGGGAAATTAAGCTGTGTGTCCTTAACACTTCCTCTCAACGCACTGTTCTCGGGCACCAATAGATCCACACACAGCCTCAGGCAGACCTCTGGGTTCACTTGGCTTAGCAGGTTTCCAAGTGACCAAACAGCTTTCCAGCCTCCCTGCACTTCTGAGGCAGGAGGAGATCACAGGCCAAAAAGATGGATCTCCATTCGTCCCACGTGTCAGACCAGGTGGCTGTTAGCAGCTGGCTCCACACCATAAAACCCCGGCTCTGTCAGAGTAAGTGCCTATAAACATCTTCTTGCAGTCAATGTTTATTCTCCCGTTGTCTCCTGGGAGCCTGACACACTCGGCTGAATGTCGGCCCTGGTAGAAGGTCTGAGTGCCGGACTTCTTTCATGTGTTCTCTGAGCTCCATCGTCTTTCCATGGGATTGGAGACAGGCCAGCACCCAGTGGTGGTGAGCCAGGTTCCTCTCAGTTACACACAGATACGCACTCGTGGGTCAGCTTGGCGTGAGCCCCCCTCCCCCGTGGGTGTGCACTGCGTGCCAGGCATCAGTAACCTGTGGCCGAATGCCCGAGACAGCTTTCAAAGGCGCCTGGAGATTGCTCCTTCCAAGGGCTTTGGCAAAACAGTCCAGGATATCAAACTTTAATGCCGTCTCAAGCCCTCTTCTGATGGAATCAGGGCGTGGATCAATAATGTGTGCCTTTGGCCTTCTAGTACCTGTCGTTGCCCCTCTTGTATCCCCTACCTCCCCATTTTCTTGTTCTTCGAACTCCCGACTTCAGCTTTTCCAAGACCCCACCTCCCCTGCCAACCCCCAGAGAGCCCGGGAGTAGGACAGAGCATCAAGAAACAGAGGAGGTACCCAAAACTTCCTGTGCATAAAGCCCTCCGTGTGAGAGACAGGAAGGAGGAAGGGATCGGGTCTGAAAAGGTGCCCACAGAGGCCAAGGGGAATGAAGAACCACACGCATTTCAGAAGGGGGGTTTCTAAGCTAGAATTTGGAGCTTCATTTCCGGATATGCTAGTCTTGCCTCATTTAGCTTTAGGTCATCCTGGGATGGTCAAGATACATGTTAATTGAAGTCATTTCACGTGCCAGAGGACAGGTCGCCATTTCTGGAAGAAACCAAAGAATAACCATAGGGTAGAAAAGCTTCTAATTTCACCTATCGATCATGAATAGGAGAACTTTTCTTTTTTTCGAAGTCATGTGATTATATTCCATTTCTTCTTTCTTAAATGCTGACTTGAAATTAACATATTCTAATGATGGATGAGAATTCTTCTGAACAGAGAAAAAGGGGTTTGGAAGTATGAATGAGCCAGAAAGGTGCTGGAAAAGTTAGGAAAGTTACTTCAACACAGGCGGGAAGGGAATGTAGCGGCATGACATTTAAGGTGATTCCAAGAATTATAAGAAAATTACCCTCTGCCTAAAAGTCTCCTCATCAACTTGCTAAAGTGTCCATAATTCACTCATTACTCTTTGTCTTTGGGATGACCTTAGAAAATTCTGTGTCCAGGAAGGAATAAAATAACCTGTCAGACAGTTCCCTGAAGGTGTCAGGGTCTTATTTATTGCTAGGAAGCCAGGGGAGAGATGACAGGGAGGGAGATGGTGCCAAACTAAAGATAAACTCCTCTTGCTTTGTAATGTTGCCGAGTGCGGACTCTGCAGAGGGAGTAAAATACTCCCCGTCGTGGAGTGTTTCAAGGTTCTGGGAGCTTCTGTGAGAGCAGCGATGGGAAGGATATTCAGGAGCCTCTGTTCTGCATCAGCGGGCTGGCCTCTGGGGTGCTGAAAAGAAGGTCCCCGCCTTACCACCCATCAGGTTGTTCAGAGTTTTAGTGCAACAGGTAGAGTCCCAAAAATACGTTTAAAGGAATTGCCCCTCCAGGTGAAATCTTTTTCAGGTGGTTGGGAGACGTCCAAGAGGCCCCTAGGATAACTTGGACGTGATGGGAGTGTTCTATTTCTTCCAGGGTGATGCATTGTCCTCAACACTGGGTCGGGTTGTTGGAGTGGCTTGCCCTCTGTCCTCCGCAGTTGTCCCGGGACAGCGGCATCCACAATCATTGTCGCGCGAAAGCCACTTAGAAGACCGACTGTAATGCCTCGTTTTCCAGATGAGGCAACTGCAGCACTGGGAAGATAACACTTGAAGAAGGAGCAGTGCCCGGAGAACACAGCATGGGCTCGGGAAGCGGACAGACCTGGGTCTCCCCTTAGCAGTTGTGTGAACCTGGGCAAGTGAATCAGTATTTCGGAGTCGCGATTTCTTCCTCTATAAATCGTCCTTAGGGAGTACCTACTCAAAAAATGAACTCAAAACTTGGCCAGGATCATTTTATTGGCTCTTGTTCTCTTTGGGTGAGGCACCCTTCACCTCACAGAAAATTCACCATTTTAGAGTGGTGTATTCACTGTGTTGTATCGTCATCACAACTATCCAGTTTCAGAACGTCTCCATCACCACCCAAAATCCCTGTACCTATTAGCAATCGGTCCTGATTTTCCCCTCCCCCTAGTGGTTCCTGGCAACCCCTTATTTGCTCCCCATCTCCATGGATTCTGGACATGGCCTAGAAGTGGCGTCTTATAGGTGGTCTGGCATCTTTCACTCAGCGTAATGTTTCCAAGCTTCGCCTAAGTTGTAGCAGGTACGTCTTCCTTTCTACCGCCAAATAATATTCCATCATCTGGATATACCACGTGCTGTCTATATATCTGTCAGGTGGGGGAAATTACCGTTGTTTTACACGGTTGGGCTGACGGCAGAACTTTGTGTGTCTAACTCTCAGCCTGCCTGGTCCTGCGTTTGCTACCGCACACCAGGCTTCATAACATCTGAGTCTGCGTGTTGCATTCACGGTAGTGGTTCGCTCAAAGAAACCTTGTAACCCGGCTGACCACTGTTAGGATTTCGTGCCTTTCTAAGAATTTCTCCTGTACAAAAAAAGAAACCACAACAATCCAAGGAAATAAAAAATCTAAACATTGTAGAGAACTTACACTGAAAACCAGTTTTCATTCTCGTTTTCTGTACTCCAGTGGACTGGCCTGTATCCCTCTCCCTCCCACTGCATTTCACAGAACAACCCGAGTCTCGGGTGGTATCTTTTATCTACCTGGGTTTTACGTGCACCTTCCTTACCACGGTGTATAGCCCGGGATCACAGAGTTTTTATTAGCTTTGGTCGATGTTTAAAGACCCTTCTGTTTTGTTCACTCGACTCCATGGCAAATTCAGAATTGTCCTCTTTTTCAGGGAGATGGTCCCTGTCGTTGCATTAGGTATGAGGAATAGATGCCTTCTGGCCCAGAACTTAGTGTTAAACACCGCTGGTCACCTCTCCTTACGACCTGGCCCCTTCCCACATGCTGCTCGCTCCTGCTCTCGGGTCTGGTTCTCAGGCCTGGAGGGAGCGTAGCTAGGGCATGCTTGGAAAAGTTGTTTTCACTTGCAGAAGACGAAGGCTTCCTCGTGGGGGGCACATGAAGACCAGAAGCAGATCTGACTCATTAAGGAGTTGGTTGTTGATGTTGTTTTCTTGGGAACTGGTGGTGTGCAGGCTGTGGCAGAGGTCCAGTGGCGAGCCCCTGGGTTCATCTGGGGTTCGCACTTCCTTATCTTGGGTGGCAGGGCTGGAGGGGCCAGCCCAGCCTGTTTCCTGGCTTTGAGCAAGTGTTTTCTTTGCCGAAGCTTTAATGATCTGGTCTGATCACCACTAATTACCCATCTTATTTCATGGTCTATTTTCTTGTTATTCTTTTAGATCTGGAGAAGTATTGTGTGTCAGGCTTCACGTAAATTATCTCATTGATATTATTTCCTGTTTCTGAGTGTTCGGCAGCCGTAAAATACATGGAAAACAACTGAGCCCGGCCCTGGTCTTTCTCAGACGGAGGGTGCCCCTTCTCTCCCCGCTAGTCCCGGTTCGCCCAGTGTCCACGGCCTTTTTTCGTCCCAGTCATCCGATGCACGTGTGTGCTTTGCACTTTGTCAGCGTTCCTCTTAATGGGATGCGCGGACTGGAAATGGCACTCCACCTGTGCTGTGAACAAGGAAGACCAGAGCCATCACCCAGAAATGAGGGGATGCTCACTTCATGCGGGACATGCGTGCCAGCGCTCATCCCCGATCGCATCTCGACCCCCGCCAACACCTCTCCACCCCCAGTTGGTTTTCCGCTTTAACTGCTGCGCCGCAGAGGTTCCTGCCGTGCAGGTGATTTTTCTGACCATTTCCCCAAAGCTGTTGTACCCGTGCTCTACCCTGGGGACCCCAGGGTTATCATAGCAGAACTGTATGAATGGGAGGCTAGAATAGTTCAGAGGTAAGAAGTTGCTGAGCAGAGGGCTTTTTTTATGGTGTGTTAGGATTGGCTCTGTTAATAGGAAAATCCTCCTCTGATTACCTAACCTGGGGCACTTGCATTAGTAATTTCTGGTTCATTCGGTTTTTCTGGTTGGTTTCGGAGTCGTTTTTAGCCTCGACAATTGTATAGATTAAAAGAATGAAATGGGTGTTAAGTCTCTGTAGGGAGCTCAGTGCCTCAATCTGCTGGCTGGGTTTTTAATCACGAAGGCCCCCGCCGTGGGCCTTTGAACGCACTAACCCGCTGCATCGTTCCCGAGGGGCGTCTTGAGGGTCTTAACCGCGGTTTTCTGTTTGCTGCAGCTACCTGGCTGAGCAGTGCTGGAATGGCGGCTTCATCTACCTGATCATGCTGCGTCGCTTCAAGAACAAAGTCCATTCTCCTTACAATGGCAACAGCAGCAACAGCTCTGAGCCCGGAGAGACCCCTACCTTGGAGCTGGGTGACCGAACGGTGAAAAAGGGAAAAAGAACAAGGAAGTTTGGAGTCATTTCCAGGCCTTCTATTCACAAGGCCACTGAAGAATCCAAGAGCAGCGGCACTGGCTGTGAGTTGGACAATGACCCCATCTCTGAGCCGGACAATGGCCCAGCCCCCGAACTTGGCAATGGTCATGCCTTTGAGCTAGAAAACGGCCCAGATTCTCTTAAGGAGGTGGCTGGATCCCATCCAGACAGGTCAGAAGTGGACAGAGGGACAGAGCATAGAGTTCCAAAGACAGATGCTTCTCTGCCCACAAGTAATGACAAACGCCACTTCTCAAAATCGGGGAAGACGGACTTCCAGTCAAGTGACTGCCTGGCACGGGTAAGGTTCGGCTTGATTATAGAACCTGAGTTTTTAAAGTAATATTCTTTAAAGTTGCTTTTAAAGTATAGAAAATGTGTCTAAGGTGACCTTGCATTTAGAAGCCAACAAGTATATTAAGATAAACGATCAGAGGACTAACAGTAACAACTAAAAAATCCAAGTCATTCTATCCTACTTAAATAAAGAGCGAGGCGAGTGATCCTAAGTGGAAAATTCAAGCCTTCTGTGCTATGAGTTGAGTCATCTGAGGCCCAGATGAAGTACTTGAACTGCATCATTATTTATCACTGCTGTCACCAGGGGACTTGCCACTGCAAGGCCAAGAATTCCTGGTGGCAGCTGACAGCGTAAACATCCAGGCCTTGGCATTGCACAGGAAGGATGTCCAACACGCAGGGAAGCATCTGCTTTTATTTTTAACACTTCAAAACCAGCGACGTTTTCATGGGGTCGTGTTATTACACTGCTGAATTCCAGAGGAGTGTAGAAACTTCACAGAAATCTCGGATGCTATGGTATCCAGCTGTGATGGTCAGGGCTGGTCTTACCGCCGAAAGGCAAAGCAGATGTGGTCTATTCCGAATGGCGGTGGGTACACTTCCAGCCGCAAACTGTCCCCCGCAACCCACATGATAACCAGCACTCTCTCATTAAGTTACATTTCTTTAGGATCAGCATGTTCTTTCAAGAATCCCCTTGGCAGATACTGCTATGGATTCTTCATGAAGCAGTAACTTCCTAAGTGGTTCCTGATTGGCATCTTCTCTGACTCAGGAGACACTCAGAGGGATGAAAGAGAAAGTTGGAAAGGTGGGAAATGGGCCCAGGGGGAGTATACCGTTCAGCTCTGCTGGGAAGTGGAGCCGTGTGAGTGAGGGTAATTTCCAAAGGCTGTTCTATGCACATTTCTGCAGTGGTAGCCAGTCCGTACAGTGGGTTGAGAAGAATCAAAATAATGCTTAGAGGACCCTGTGTTTTTGTTTGCAGAGCCAGAGGGTCATCTTAAAGCCTTACACAGAGGAGGCCTGTTTGTAGATGGAAGTGTAAACAGATAGGAAGAAAAACTAATGCCTCTTATCAGTGATTTTCCTGACCAGTTATGCTCCCCACAAAAAAGGATTAAGGGCAAGAAAAGATTGTAATGTCCCCCCAGCCCCCAAATTAAGGCCAATAAGAATACAGCCCTGCTCTGGCTGGGTGGATCAACTGGTCAGAGTGGACCAGTTGGTGCATATGGCAGGCAACTGGTCAATCTCTCTCTCTCTCTCTCTCTCTCTCTCTCTCTCCCTCCCCCACACACACCCCCTTTTCCTTCTTCTCCCTCCCTCTCTCCTCCTCACTCTAGAATCTATGAGTATATTTTCCAGTGAGGATTAAAATATTATTGCTAATTCATATGGGAAAAATTTTAGTGCTCCTAGACCCCCAAAATAGCCTACTAAATCGTACCAAATGACACCGAATCTGAACTAACACCAGCACACAGTAAAAGCAGTGCCACTCCTGTTGTCCGGGGGGCACACCGCCTCTGTAACACCCCTTCCAGAACAAACACTGGACACTCTTTTCGCTTTTTGCCTTTTCTCATAAAAGCAAAAACCTTCTTTGGATTTTTTTTCAGTTACTGAAAAGACAGGTCTACTGTAAGTCTCTTGTAAAAACGAAGTGGCATAACACAAACTTTCGAGAAGCAGGTAGTACCTGCATTACAATGAGTCCCTATCAATGGATACTGTACCTTGATATGATTTTTCCCTCTAATGATTGGATTGTAAATACACAGAAAGCCTGGGGTGGACAAAACTGAGTGAGGGAGTATTGACATCCTTAATACTATTGGAGGTTCAAGGTACTGATGGTTTCAAGTTGACTCTCACACGCCACTTAAAGAACAGGTTTTGATTGGTTGTAGGATAAGTGGAAGTAATTTGGAATGGTTTTAAAAGAAAAAAACACCCCAAACTTTTAAAGTTCCGTCCACTGCTTATCTTAATAAAAGGCAATGGCATAAAATTGAATTTCTGGATGGGATTCTCTGAAAACTGCACCTATCAGAGCACCCGAATTCTGTGCTCAAGGTCAAATGTGCAAAAAGTATAAGTGAAATGGTGAAACAAAAACCAACTACCCGCGGGGCATTTTTGAAAGCCACCTGCCTGTAGAAAGAGGAGACTTGCCATCTGGAATTTGCTTTCTGCACCATTGCCTGTGATCCGGAGACTGAGCACCGGCTTTTGGTCTTGCGCAGTTGGACTGGGCCGCATACCTTCTTACACATGAATATTTTAGCACCCTTTACAATCCCAGAAGTATTATCATTAGATGCATTTATCCCAAATTGATACCGTTGGCAAGAAGTAGCGTCCCCCACATCAGGGGGTACTCAAATTGGAACCAGTAGATCTTCACAGAAAGTTATCCAGGCCTTGAGCTGAGTGGATTTTTATTTTTTACTCCCGGAGGAGCCCAAAGTTGTGCTAAAATGGAATCTCTAGGGGGAAAAAAATGAGCTATTTACCTTTTAAGCCTTTGGAGACAAAAATTCCATTCCACTTGAATAATGGGAGATTAAACATGTCAGCATTGTTCTGTTTCTGCTTTATTAATGATTTAACATATCTACAAAGCTTTAATAAATTACAGAAAATGTTTATAATGATCAGTGAGACCAATTTTGTCAGGTGCTTCTTTTTTGTAGACTTTTTATTTGTTTCATGTTTTTATATTCTGTTCTTCCTTAACAGAGCTATAGGAAAATATTTCCTCTAACAAATATCTCATTTTTTAAAAAAGTCTACTATGATTCTATAAAATATTAACACATAATGATAGGTATGCCACCAGATTAAAAAGTTGGGCTTATCATCCCAAACATAATAATCATTCACTGTTACTCACTCACTGTCATCCAAGGTGACAGTATTTGCAAGCCTGTTTAGACATATGTGTATTTTTGTAATGCTGCCTGGTACAAATGAATGCGACCAAAGGTAGTCACACAACAAAGAAAACCAGTCCTATCATCAGCCGGGCAGGTGAGTTTATTCACTCCTGGTGCATGGGTCTGCGGGTCCCTTTGTGGTCTTACCCTAGTACTAATGATCTGCCCTGCACAGTGCCGGGCCTCTTCCTGAGGCCTTTAGCGGAGACCTCACGAAGGTCTGAATCTGCAGGGAAGGATGGGAAGCTCTGGAGATGGGCACTCAGGACATCATCTCCCTGGTGGTCCCTGAGATTTGCAGTGAGCAAATGCAGCATCAGGATGTCCCTCTTCTAGGAAGCCCCCAAGGTCACTGGGTGAACTTGTGTCTTCCTGCCTGGTAATGTCTCCTATGTCCGTGCCTGCACCTTCACCTCTCTCCTGAACCCCGAGTTTCCACCCCCCCCCTATAAGATGTCTCCATCCTGGCTATTGCACATCGTGCCTAAAACCCGATGCATCTCTTGCCTGCACCACCGACTCTGCACCAGTGCTCCAAGGCTCACTGCCCCCAAGCTGTCCCAACCACAGACCTGGTGGGAGCCAGCAAGTGACCCCTCATCCTGGTTTGCCCAGAACTTCCCCTGGTTTTGCACCGACGGTCCCATGCCCTGAGAAGTGCCTCTAACCTAAGTTGGGCACAGCTGATACCCTCTAGTCAACTGAAATGCTGCCCTCTCTCTTACACCGTGTCTACTCAACCACCAAGTCCCGAGAACTCCTGCTCCCCTTCAGATGTCCCTGCTCGCCCTGCTTCTCTTTCCCTGACTCCCACAACTTCAGGCCGGGGCCAGGCTGTCTTTGTGCCTCATCTGGGTGGTCACAGTAGTCCCCTACCCATCTCACTGCCCCCACGCTGACCCCATCATCCACTGTCCCACTGCAGCCAGTGAGACCCTTGTGAAGGGCAGGGGCCGTCATGCATGCACCAGCGCACCAGCGTACACTGCCACTCAGACCCTTCGGATGGGCCCGCTTCGCCTTCTGGGTAATAGTCAAACACCTTGGCTTGGGAAGCACGTGAGGCCCAGTGTTATCTGATCCTTCCTTAACCTTCTGCCTCCCTGATTTGGGCTGAAGTACTTTCCTTCTTTTAAAAAAATAAAAAGGCCATGCTCACTCCTGCCTCTGATTTTTGGCAGATGCTGCTCTCGGCATCGTGTCTTCTCCGCTCCTCAGTGTAGCTTAGCTTCTGCCTTTCCCGGGGGACTGACCACCATGGCACCCTCTCACGGAGGCTCCCGTAATGCCCGTCACATGCCCTGTCTTCAGGCACCTCCTCTCTGGGCTCCTGCAGGACCGCCTGCTCATCTCCATCAATGCCTCAACCCCACATGTTCCGAATAGCACTGGGCTGTGCATCCGCAGTAGACTTGAAGGGCAAGGACCCTGTTTGTCTTTCTGTCCTGACTCGGTGCCTCGCACCCGTAGGCACTCTGTCGCTCTTTGTGAATAAAGGCACCCAGGAGCCCCAGGCCTGAGGGATGGACATTGAGTTCCCGCCCTGGCACTCTCATCCCAGCTCTTGGGGCCTTTGGGCAGCCGTGTCCTTCCTCTGAGCTTCTGTCTTCTCACCTAGAAACTGAGCATTTGGGTCTGGTGACTAAGAGACTGCGACTTTGACATTATGATCACACATTACTTCATTGCTTACGGTTGTTCTAAATAAGAAGGGATACGCACACAGTCTCAGAATAGGTTCACAGCGAGAGCCAGAGCATTTACTGCAGTGAAACTTGAGTTGGGTGATGTGCCTTCTCACGTTTGGGGCAAAGATGCTATTGTGAGATTTTACCTTCGGTTCCAGAAGAAGATGGAGTGCTTTAGATGCTGGGGAGACAGCTCCCTTCAGCGTACCACCCCCGTTTGGTAAGTAAGTCCCCTCGTTTGCTCCCGTAAAGAGATGCACGTGTGCTTGCACAGTCCGCAGCACTTTGTAGGAGGGGCAGCGCTCCAGCAGCGAGCTACAGAGGTCCGTAGCATCCAGTTCCGTGTGGTTTGGCTTTTTCTCAGCAGGCTGACAAAGGCTCGTTGCCCTTTAAGCCCACGTAAAGGGAGCCAAAGTCCGAGCCATCTGTCTAGACAGGATCTGTTTCAGAACGCAGTCGCGTCTACAACCAGGTCAGTGTTCACATGCCAAATGCTGGCAAGCACACAGGTCTCCCATCTGAGTGAGCCTATTAATGCCAGTCTCGGTGACTTCTGAAGAAGCATAGGACTAGTGGGTAAATATGTTACAACTGTTAATTTCATGATGTGTATGCATATTGTTATGTGCCAGGCACGGTTCTAGTTGCTAGGAAGCCCACTGGGCAAGGCCAGATCACAACGGGTTGGGCATGGCATCGCCAAGGGCCAGCCTCGTTCTCAGCCTGGTGGGGAGCTGTCAAGAAAGGTATCAGCTGAGTGCATCGTGACGTACACTTTTTTTACAGTTCACCCTAGACATGTAACGGAGAGTAGTGAATTGTAGGAGGTGGAGAATTAAAAAAGAAGACCAGATCGGAAGCTATTGCGATAACCCAAGCTAAAAATGCCTGTGGCCTTGGCAGGGGTGGTGGCAGGGGTTAGGAGCAGAAGGAGATGGATGTGAGTCTATTTTGCAAGTAGAGCTTACAGTAGATCTCGCTCTTGGCTTGCGTCTGACTTTTGGGTTGTATACCCTCTTCATCTTGAGTAGATGATGGTACTTATTCCCATGGAGATGGGGAAGCCAGGGGTGGGAGGGGAGAGTCCTGTTTTGACCACACTGAGGTGCGTATCAAATGCGCCAGTGGAATTATAAGGAGGCAGTTGGAAATATACTTAATATTACCGTACTTCGGTTGGCCACTTGGCTTTTGGCCAGTACCAGCTTTAGGCAAATAAACTTCAAACACTGACTTTATTTTTAACTGAGCGCTGCTTTCAGCTATGGGCTGGTAAATTTAGCACCACCCTGACAGTTGTACAATCGAGACGGATAACATCTGCCCCTTCCTGTTGGGCCTTCCTTTGTGTCCCTCCGAACTCCTGATCGGATGACCAAGAAATTACAAGGCACAGAAACTTGCAGTGATTTCTGTGAACTCTCTCCTTTAGTTCCTACTTCCAATTGTGAAAAAAATCATGTCGGATAAATGAAAAATGACCTGTTTCTTGACTAGTAAGTACACCTGGGGGCCGTGCTACAGATGAGTCCTTTCTGCCCTCTGAAGCCATTTTTATTAGATATGTGTCTTGTTTCCCTTTCACTTGTTGTGTGTGTTTAGGGCAGGAGCAGGGTTGTAGGGTAAGGGTGTGGGTGCTTTTGACAAAAATTGTCTTTAACTCTTTCTCTCGGTGTACGTTAGGGCCTTACTCTTTCCCAGTGATCATAGCTTTGCGTGTGTCTTTGTCACAAGTCCTGTTTCTAAGAGCATTTAAAAATGAGAAAGGACCATATCCAGTGCTGGGAACCACACCATCTAGGAACCATACTTAACCCGCTCTGCTCAACAAGAAGGGTAGGACCGGGGGCAGGGGGTATGGGGAGGAATGGTGGTGTAACTGGTGATGGGATGGATAGTCCTTTACTAATTTGGGCTAAAACCGAACAGGTTTTCTTATTTCTAGACTCTGATAATGGTCCCCATTGCTCTTAGGAAAGGGTTCCACAGCTTTTCTTGCTGAGAGAAGGGAGAGTACTGTCCCACACCTCCAAGACTCCGGGAGCCATTGGCATTTATTTCTGCAAAGGAAAGAGCAAGTCAGGCCACCATCTGCTCTGGTTTGTCCACTGCATCACGAGGCCCAGGGAGGCAGCCACAGGCTGCCCGTGTGCTGCGTGAGATGCCCAGCGAGCCAGGGCCACAGAGAATCAGCCGTCTCTGAGCTGGTTCCCTGAGGGGCTGTCCGCCAGGCCAGGGGCTCTCACCGACTGGAAGGGGTGAGAGTTGCCATTTGGTGGTAGTGCTGACTTTCAAGGGTGGCTTCTTGAATTAGTGGAGCTCAGTGAGACATTGAAGGCCAGGAGGCTGCTTCTGAATGGGGAAAAGAGAAAGGTATTCCAGGGGTCAGAGGCAACTTACCAAAAACCGTGGAATCCAAAGAGAGACGACTGGATGAATTAGAGATCGTTGACAAGTTCATGAACTGCTGTGGTAAGCCAGTGACTTCTGAAGTTACATTTGGCCAGACAGGCTTCGTGTGTCTGTGGTGAGCGGACGAAGAGACGGTTGGCACCTCCTGCGTGTTGCTGGGGCGACGGGGCCCCGCCGAGTGCTGCACCAGATGAACTCAGCATCCACCAGGTCTCTGTCTGGTGATGATTTCCCCAGACATTCCTGCTGCTGCACATCAGTGACTGCTCGACATCTGGATTTTCACTATTGCATAAAGCTTCATGTCGGTTTCTGACAGTGTATTCAGATTTTCTAAATGCTTCACATTCCTTCTCTTTTGCAAGCAGCTTGAATGGGCAGGTTGCCTATTTCTAGGAGGAGGATGGCTGTGTTCCTATCGGGCCTTAATGGTTCCAATGGACCTTCATGATGGATGAAGAAAGCAGATGGCTCTTGTTTTAAATGTTGAGGAAGGCATTGTGACTCATACCCATGTACCTAGACCTGAAGAGAACAATAAGGGTGAGCCTAAGTAAGACTCAGAATAAACCATTTCGGGAGGTTTTGCTTTCATTTCTCTGAACCGCGAAGTAGCTGAGGGAACACCGACATTGCGCGGTGAGCCTGTGTTTGTGTCCTCAGAGGGAAATGGGGGTCAGCGGAGAATGAACTCAACCAGAAAAGCTACCAGCAGTGCAGAGGACTTACAGACGTTTCTCAGTTCTAAAAAGGAGACATTTTGTTGGAGCATTTTTTAATGTATGGAAAGAATGTACAGCCAAGGTCTGTGGAAGTCAACCAATAACAGATTCACCAACTAATTGACTGTTTTGGTTTCTCCTACCAAAGATCTCATTTATATGGTGTAAGGAAGTTTGAGGTTCAATTCAATATGATGTTTTTAACATATACACATATTATACATATTATAAGCAACATATGGTTACCTATCAA